>VDFB02037128.1:0-26606 GCA_007258455.2 Sequoia sempervirens | reverse complement strand
ATGCATATACACAATTGCAGTTCTTCACAGGTCATTAATTGTGCTCAAAAGTTGTTTTTCTTTTTCCTTTAATTTGTGAAAACTCGGTTTTCCTTAGTAGGAAAAGAATAGCTGCAACCTTTTAATGAATTATTCATGTGTTCAAAGTGTTCAAATTGGACTGTGTTAACAGTTTTTCCTGAAGATATAAGTTGTGGATCATTCTTATTCTGCAAGTTTACCATCATTTAGGTGCATCACTGAAGTTTTAATTTTAGTTCATGCATTCAGTTCAATCCTTCTTACCCTTTTCTCAAAACAAATAAGTCAAATACCTAATTGATCATCATATAGGAACCAACCTAGAATCTGGAGGTCTATCTTCGCCATAGGAATACCCACAACCTTAAGATAGTTCCCATGTTTCAACAAATTGCTGAATTTAACCATTCAAGTATTCGGGTGCAATCTGATTGACAATAATTAGGATTCTTCTTTCTTTTCAGTTATGGTTTGAACAATTCAATCTTAACTATACGCTCTGATATCTAGGAGTGGAAAGTTAATGATTGCGGTTAGTTGTAGAGGCTTTGAATAATGATTGCGGTTAATTCATTATAGAGCCCCTTTAGCTCATCAATTGAGCTGGAGCAGTACCGAGATGGGTGACCTCCCGAGACGGACCAGTGCTTCACCTCTGTGAGCATCACCTAGATGCAATGAGTGCTAAGTGGACCATTCGTTATCATGAGAGATGGGTTCCGGTGAACCACTACTCATGAAACATGGGTCAATGAGTTTGACTCGAAACTACACAGTTGAATCCTGATAGCAATATCATAATTTGACACGCTGTGGAGAAAATTACCTCCTACTTATCAATTGATGAGCTAAAGGGGCTCTATAATGAATAGTTCATAAGGCACAACACTTGCTGAAGGTTTTGCAAATGGGGTAACAACTCAAGCGGGCTTAACCTTGGAGAAAAACTCCCTGGTTAAGCGCGCTTGAGCTAGAGCAGTACCAGGATGGGTGACCTCTCGGGACGGACCAGTGCTTCACCTCTGTGAGCATCATCTAGATGCAATGAGTGCTAAGTGGACCATTCGTTATCATGAGAGATGGGTTCCGGTGAACCACTACTCATGAAACATGGGTCAATGAGTTTGACTCGAAACTACACGGTTGAATCCTGATAGCAATATCATAATTTGACACGCTGTGGAAAAAATTACCTCATACTTATCAATGATATAGTTGCTGATTCTATGAGACAATGTATTTTGCTGCATTTATGGAAAAACAAATGTTTAGCAATGTTTTCTAATCACATTTTGCATTTGGAAATAGATATTTTAAAGTTTTACTCTGACACCATGTTTCAATTCATCAGTTTATGCTCACAGCGGAAGATGAGGTTAAAAAATGGTGATATCAATAAACGTTTGGACGAGATTAGACATTAGTTTTTGCAGCTACACGTAGGGGATCTTCACGGTGGCAAATATCTACAAAACAATTGCAAGTTTAAAGTGTAATGTCCCTGTTCTGTGTAGTTTCTATTTGTATTGTTGGCTGCAAATTGGCTGCTATTCAGAGTTGTGTGACTGCTAGTATTCTTTCTTATGCTGGGCTTCATCAATAGTGGTGAATTTTGTATTGTTGAGTGGTTTATCTCAATTGGGATGGTGTTATTGGCCTTAATGAATATGTATAGTGATGTTGTTCGTTGTTGGTGTACCACTTTCTGTAGTCCCTTTGTCAGAGTGCTATTTATTTAAATTGTAATTTTTATTCCAACATTTTTCAATAAAAAAAAAATAAAAATAAATAAATTACAGTATGATTACATTAAAGATAAGAGATGAGGAAATTAAAAGTAAATCCAAAATAAAGGGGAAAAGGTACGAAGGAATGAAAAGGTCACCATTAAAATTATGAAGCCATTAATCGATACCAAATTATGTCCCTCCATTAGGCGTATCGCCTTTTTCTTATAATTGTGTATTTAATTATTTATTAATCACTAATTGCTATTCGCCTATATAAATTGGAGGGAACCGTTTGAGAGCCTGTACAAGTCCATTTTCAAAATGGCGCGCTATATGCAAAATTAAAATGGCAGAGATCGCAAAGAAAATCCTATTTGTTCGAGCCTTTAAGCTAGGCTTTAGCATAATTTGAGCATTAATCGTATAATTTTTTAACCGGCTTCACATCGAATCGTTTCAGGTGAGAAATTGCTCAGACAGGGAACGCATTTTTTTCTTCAATTTTATATGAAGAAACAAATAGTGCATAACAATTTGCAAAGAATTTGCAATTGTCTTCACTATATACAGCTTTTCTAGGTTAAATTTTCGCATACGAAGGAAGCTTCGTAAGATTTACCATTCTTTAAGAACTTAAATTTTTTTGGCATCGTATACGTATTTACCAAGCTAGATTTGTGTAAATAATTGCAGTTTCTTGTTTTTTTTCTTCAGGGGTTTTGAGCTCGCGACCGCAACAATTGGACAGCTAATTTCAAAAATTGTCACGGGTTTTAGCTTTGCAAGTATTGTTTTCTCATTTTTATATTGTGTATTTGGTAAATTTCTTCTGCATTTTCGGTTTGTAGGTTCTACAATTGATCTTTTAGCTATTTGAATTTGTACAGTGTGAGATCGTAGCTCCTTAACGTGATATCTTCAAAATGTTAGCTTTGCTTTTTCGCAGACAGGATTATCTTTATTATATATTTACCCGTAGTTTCATATGGAAAAATGGCAGCCAATTTACACACTTTCCAACATGTATCTACAAATACTTCGAAATAAAATATGTATTAATAATTCTTGACAATCACGGTTGCTATATTTTTAGGATTATCATTTGCATGATTGGTTAATTTCTATTGTAGGATCAGAATACGACATGTCTATCATAATGTATTTGTAAATGATTACCATTAGACTTTGCACAATCAATGCATCTGAATGTATGAGCTATAGTATGGTGAAACACAGGCCTGTATTGCTAACGAGAGAGTCTTTTATTACTAAAAAAATACTATAGAACCTTGAATCAAACAGTATCAAGGTAATGGAGTACTGAGTATGTAGATTCTTGAACAATTGAATTTGTCGTATAGTGATATAATGCAGATCATAATATTTCCATAGTCTTTATTTCCCTTCAAATGAAAACAGCAGGACTTGCTATCTCCAACTCACATCGGTCCTCATTTTTCTAGCATTCCTATCAATATAATGATCAATCTTCAGAGAGACATCAAACTAATTTAGAATGACAATCTTCTCGTCATCACAAAAAAATGAGGGCTTGACTTGTGAACCACAGGTAGTTCAAAAGATTTTGCCTGAAGTTCCATATCCCTTATGAATTTATATTGTGGAAATTGATGCGCATTTACTTTGTGAAGTTGCAGATTGGATATTTACAATTACGCACTATTCACAACTGTTTGCCATTTTGGTTAAGCTATGCCTAATTACGATTTCGGCCCGTTGATAGTTACTTGAAACCTCTTAGTCAAGAAAGAACAGGAAATTTAAGGTGGAAGAGCCACAGCTGTTGCTGTCTTGGTCAACCAATGCTCCAAAGCGCAATACATAATTTTTTCCTCCCACAATCACTTTAGACAAAAAAACACAGAAAGTTATACTAGGACATATACTAGGAATGCCCCCTCAGTAATAAAGATGGAAGGTAAAGTTATTTGTTTAGGTTTACAGCCCAGTGAGACACTAATTTGATGTCTGAAACCTCCCTTGTGGAAGCCTATCTACATTTACTTGAACCAGTCAAAGAATTAGTAGATCTAAGCAAGTCTTGATGACTGATTTGGAGTTACATAAATATTCATAAGAGAGGCTATGCTAAATTATGAGCCCCTCTTCAAAGGTAAACCGTGACTTAAAGTTGAGCTGTTATATCTTGACCACTGATGTGAAATTTCAGCAGTGGTCTGTTGTAAGAAAGATTATGATAAATTAATGAACACCTCTTGAATTGAAAACAACTGGATTTTTGGATGATGGATTATGGAGTGTGATCTGAAATATTGATGAAAAACACCAACACAATCAAATCCAGAAATAATATTTGAACAGCATTATGGATTGTGGAAACTTTATATCATTAAACAATATAAAAACTTTGGAAAGTCAATAATTTGTGATTTCGTCAAACCTTTGAAGTGTTCTCAATCTTATAGCATCTATGGGATTATATGTTGAAAACATGTAGCCCATTGCTATAGTGGATATATATTTTGGATGGCCCTTGCATGAAGCGTTTTAGCATTTAAGGGTCCGTTTACCAACAATTCATTACAGTCGAATTTTTTGTTAGACAGTATCAGATTTGCACCACTTTTTGGGGTTTTAATCCCAACAATTTTAGCCGAAAGTGTAGACAAAACAATCTAAAGTTCACTTTCCTAGCAGCTGGAAATCTTTTGCAAGTTTTCCTTTTATATTCCTTTGTTAGGTGGAAAATCCTCAAGCCACCTATTAACAGTTTCATAGCATAGCAATATGCCAACAAGGCACAAGCACATATGCCTCTCACATAGTATGTGCTTAGATGGATTTCTTATAAGTTTCTATAGTGGCTAGATGATTTTTTAAAATTGTCAGTCCCTTAATATTTGTTTTTGAGGGAGGTGGGTTAGACGCTGCAAGGTTGTGAGTACGGTGGAATCCAACTCTTCCATCTTCGCGCTTTTAGATTTCTTCCTTAGCACATGGCTAATCAAGTAGGGCATTCTCTTTTTTTTGCTCACTAGAATTTAATTTCCTTTGTTATTAATCCAATGGAGTGGTCCTCTACTTTGTCCCTATTATGTTCATTTTTTCATCTAAAGTTTTAAGTTTTAACTAGGCGCACCTAGTGGGATCCTTCCTCATGAAAACATGAAGTTCGGTTTCCAAGTAGAAAATGTTTTAATTTTAAGTTGAAATGCAATATGTAATGTGTTTCTACGAGTTTTTGAGATGGTGGGACGGGTTACAGGGGATGGCAATTTTTTTACAAAACTTGGGGATGGCAGGGGGATAGCAGGAAGATGACTATGTATATATTCCTAAAATATATTTGTAAATATATTCTTCAAAAACATGCACATTATTGAATTTGGGGAACATATTGCTGATTTCCTTCATATATATCTCAAATTAGAGTTCATAGATAAAAAATACTGTTATGAGTTTTAAAAGGACAAAAAAACAAGATTCTCTCTAGAGGGCCACGCTAACTCTATAAGGGCTGGCCTGGTGAGATTATGAGCAAAAATGCCATATCGTACAAGGTAAAATCAATGTTATTTCACATTCATTCACCCTTTACAGCAGGTAACAGAAGAATAAACACAGTTATAGCAGCAGATAACAGAGTAAAGGCATAAAGAGGCATCTCCTGTAAAAGAACTGCAGGAGTAGCATTCAAGAAGAAGAAAATGGTGTTTGAGAATCAAGCTGAGATAGAAATAAGCTCCCATAAGAGTCAAATAAGATTTTTTTCATGTTTAAAAATTTCTTTTTTCAGAGCCTTTTTGTAGGGGATGTGAGGACATCCCCAATTTGCCTTGGCGTCCCCCTTTAGGGAATGTTCCCAGGAATGTACACCATAGCAAGGGGGTGTCCTCGGGATGTGCCCAATTTTTCTCCACAATTTTAGAAGAAAAGTGGGGCATTCTGTCCCTGCCCCCATCCCCAAAATGCCCCCCTTCAGGAAATGTCTGAAAACCCATGGGGATGTGTCTCCAGGGAACACTGAATATGTACTATATGAGGGTCTAAAAAGATTTTTTTCACAAGGCTTGAGGCTCTAACATTTCTCGTTCAATAGAAAACAAAATCACCTCAATGAATGTAGCTTATCTATACAAGAAATGACTCCAAGGTGTCTCCCTTCAATGGTTTATTGAACCACTTGACTAAATGCATTTTGTTTCCAGCTGAAAGTTGGCTAACCTACTTGTCCATGATATTAAGTGGATCGTGCTCTCCTTTTCCTTTTTTTGAATGTTTGCATATATATGTATAACCATAGAAGCAAGAGCTGTAGGTAATTGCGATTTTTTCCCTTGTGGTTCTCAAATGAGTTGATCTAAATTGAATTTGTAAAGACTTAGTTAAAGCTATCAAACCTCGATCAAAGTTAGCTCAAACTTCGGTATAGATGATTGACACATGATTAATTTGTGATCTTGATCTGAAAGAACCATGCCCTTGACTTGAAAACTCAAGGAATCAATATATAGTTATTTTTGAGCTTTTGCAATATTTTCTATTTTTGTTTTATTTAATTGTCATCTTTTTTGAGTTTTTTTAGAAGTATCTTTCTTAATCATCAAGTTTTTTCATGGTGAAATTTTATCTTTTTTAATTGTTAAGTTTTTTTGAGTGTTTTCTAAGTAAGCTCTTTAGTTTGACTCTTTAGTCATTGAAAGTCAATGCTATTCAAACTTGTTTATGGGTTGGAATTGTAATGGTAACCCATATGTTACTTCATTAACCATTACAACCACTAAAAATAGACCACAATTTTGGGGCAAGAGGTTTGTGCACTTGATTGTAGAATTCAAGCATTGGATTTGAATAGATAAATAAAACCTATTTTGTTATGTTATTTTTGGCATTGACTTTTCTTAACAAAGTATTGGCATATTATGTTCAATCAAAGTAGTGTTGTATATTGTATACTTTCAAATTTTTTTATTTGGTCATGGTTGGTCTTATTGGTTGGTGGATATGTGTCACATGGTCATCCAACCAACTTGCACCTTTTGGTTGACTTTATGTTAAGGATCAAACAATACTTTGGTATTTTCCTTAGTTGTAATCGAGAATTATATAGTGTAGTTCTATTGATGCATTGTGAAATTTTTGTTCCTTTGTTTAGTTGTTTTGTCAGCATTCTTTAGGAGTATTGGCTGGTTTCTTTGTGCATATATTTGTTCAGCTATTTTTTAGTGTTGCTAAGTTAGGTTTTGATCAAACATCATGTGCTAGTTGCTTCCACAAATTTGTGTCATTAATCAAGATGGATTCTTAAGAGTTATTAGGGGAGGTACTAAAGGGAAGAGGCTTTGAATGGAGAGAAATAAATCAACAAAGACAAGATCAATGGGCCAAATATTTTAGTATCTCACATTGTGCCCAATGATATTTGTGATGATTAGTTGTTGAACGAGCACACTAGCATTTCAAGGGGCAATCTGCCTTATATCTTAGCTTATTGTTTCTTTTTGATGGAAGATTTACATGAAGAATGAGAAGAAGGTGCTAGACAATTTTTTTCTTTCTTTCTTTATGTTTACCAATTCAAACTTTGACTAGAAGAACATGAATGATGAAAATAAAGACTTCAACAATGTTTATGATTGTAAGTCTTAATTACGAAATCATTTGGGGCATTGTTACTTAGGGACATGGTGTATAGGGACTAGCATGGGGATGTGGATGGCAATCAAATTAGGGTTTGCAAGGAAATGAACAAGTATACAACTATTTCTTGTGCAATATAGTCACCTAAAACTTATAATAGAGTTTCTTTCCAACTATATTTTGAAGTGATAATGACTAAGTAGTGTAAGAAGTGATAAGGCTGAAACACATAATCACAAAAGTGAGATAGTTGGAGATAATCAAAACTTGCTCCTTCCATACAAAGGAAGTGTAAATCATCTTTTATGCGATGAGTTGCAAATGTATTTGAAAATTTTGAGCTTTCTTATCTTGAGGGGAGTTCTTCTTTGGGAATTTTGTCTAAAGTATTCTCAAATAACAAAGGGAACACTTATGAATGAAATATTAGAATATTTAAAGAATTCTATTTTGTTACAAAGACAGGATAATTGTATTGACTCCCATGGGTCTTTCATCCCAAGTATGTTTGAGAGTGAGCAAAAAGTGTGGAAATATCTTAATGAAGATGAGATTGACTAGATTGCAAGGATTGTTCGAGGCTTGTTACAATGTGAGTTGGCACATATTTGGTTGTGCTCAAGAAGGGGCATGAGACAATCTAACATTATGGGAGAAAAGGAGAATCTTGTAGGTGTACAAGTACTGAAGATAGAAATAGGAGTGGTTGAAGGATCATGGAACAATTTTTATAGAAGCAATTTTTTTTTGATGCCACCTCCTTTTGTTAGCCAAGCATTAGCTAAATTCCATGGGGACAAGTAGAAAGATCTTGTTTGACACTATTGCACATGTAAGATTATCTAAATGGAAATTATTCAATTGCTTGAGAGTTTTTAACCCATATTATTTGAGGCATCCCTCGAAGAGGTAGTTGTTGACTTGTACATGGAGTAACCAAGAGACATATTCTAGACATGGGAAGAATTGAAGAAAATTATAGTTGTTGCATATGGATAATATTGTTGTAGAGGTTTATAACATGGAGAAAGGAAAGTAAAAAACCAACTCGCTTATCTAAAAAATCACTAAAATTGTTGTTTGGAAAGATTGAGAAGGAACTAATAGATGGATTGAAGAAGAGGTGATTTATTGAAGAACTTTTTTTTGAAACTCAACAAGGAGATGAAGTGGTAACCCCAACCGCATATCAAGAAAACTTATAATTGGGTTACAAACGTTTAAACTAGAGACAAGACTAGTGTGAGACCTTGAGCACTAAGCTTCTAAGAAACTTGGGATGGAGACGAAGATGAAGATGGAGAACCTTAAATATGTGTGGTGTATGTTACCTAATTTTCACTCTACCTATGTGCATCGACCTAGTAGACATTTATTAATGACCATGCAGTAGCATATTGGTCCAATGGATTGCTCACTCAAAACATGTTGCATTATGTTGTTGTAGACACCTAAATTTGACCACTTCCATATGGTCAAAGGCGTCTCCTTAATCATCCCTTTGCTCATTTAATTTGTCTTCTTTGTTGGTATTAATTAAATCACTCATTTAATTAATACTTCGTGTCCTGCATAATGTTTCTAAAGTATTTAATTTAATAAATACTTTCCCCCTCTTTCCTCTCTAAATTAAATAAATGTATCACTTTATTTAATTTAGTCATATTATTTGTTAGAATTTTAAATTTATTTTTAAATTCCTCACTTTCTCTCTCATTGTCACATCTTCCAACTTTTGCAAGTTGGTCTCTAATCCCTCTTAACAATCTAACCCTCTTTCTTAGTCATAATTAATTTATGATTAAGATGTGCACACCCCTAATCATCGTTAGGGTCCCATGTCATGTCCCCTTCTCAGTGACATCTCTCGGAGCACAGGATTAGCCTATCATACGACCCTCGTAGGCTGATAGACTGGATAGAGGGTCATGTTGGAGCTTGGCTCAGCCAGCGTAGAGCTTGATCACTTGGTTTCACTGGCTCATTCTGAGACTCTTGCAGGTTGCTATTTTTAGCGCTCTGGCAATGGCGTGGACCCCGCTATTTTTAGCAAGATGATTCATGTTGTTCAATCACTTCGTTCGTCACCGCATTCGCGATCACTAATCGAATGAATAACGAGAGAGATATTAATATTTAATTGTATTAATTAAATATTAATTATTTGATGATTATAATATAAAGTTATAATATTATATTATAACTTAAGTGATTCTTAATTGAGGGGGTCGCCATCATCAGAAGGGGCCAAATTGACAATTATATTTTATTATAAAAATTTGGCTGAGACTATGGAAAGATTAAAAGAATTAAAAGTCGAATATTTTAATAAACCCTATTATTGAGGAAATCGCACTTTTGAGAAATATAGTGCATTTGCATTGGGTTTGGAGCCATTATGTGATTATTGTGAATTGAAAATTGATCAACTTGATCTGAGCAAGAAGCTTTAGGGTTTCAAGTTCGAATTCCTTGGGGAACGAGCCATCTCCATTGGAAGCAATTCAGAGGGTGTGAAATAACACCATCTATTGGGTACCGATTTTCATCCGAGAAATCATCGAACTTCATAACCATTCATCTTCGAGGGTTTTGTTCATATTTTCATTCAAGACAAACATTCATCAAAGCGCCTATCTTTCACCAGAGCAGGAGACCACAGAGGAAGCCGTACACTTTAATTATTAATTGCTGCTGATATCAGGGCCGTACTGTACAGTACCAGGCTGTACCATCCATAAAAGGGTGTATTTTCAAAGGGAAGCAAAACGCCTTTCATATTTGACTGGCCTTCACCAACAAGGTTTCACAAAATTCGTACATCTTCAGAGAGAGGGAGAAGTGGATTTGCATGTCAGCCGTACCAGTTCAAGTTATTTACCAGCAAGCTGAAATCTCCAGGTTTTCATTAAAAGTCATCGCTTTTCTATTTGCATGTCAGTAGATATTCTTTGTAATCATTACTGGAGATTAAATAATAGTCTGGCTTCCATATTTGCTATTGCTTCTATAGTTTCAAGTGATAATTTATTTTATCTAAATTTATTATCTTTTTCAAGCAAAAACGCATTCTTCTTATTTATGCAAAAAACCACAAAAACGTCAAAAAAATCAAAAACTTCAAAAAAACCAAACCAAACAATGATTTGAGAAACAGGGAAACAAGGGGTTTCTACAGTTGGTATCAGAGCTTTCAACTCCGCCATCCTAAGGGTTTAGCGCTTCCATGCAGCCGCAATCAGCTTCTTACCTCACAGGTATTACACACTGCATCGCTCCTCGATTGAAAGGCAACAAAGTTTGAGCAGTAAACTGTGAAACATGGTCGACAGAATGATGTGGTTGACAGTAATGTGATATAACGGTAATAAAGATCCCACCAATAACAGTAGATCGATGATGCCGGTGGTTTTGCTAGCGACTCGAGATCTTCGCAAGTGTGTCAACGGGCTGGGTCGAGATGATGTAATGCGCCAGCTGGCGAGGCACTTCGTAGATTGGTACTCCTAGAGACCACCACCATCGCGGATCGCATGAGAGGAGGCTATGGTCTCAAGTGGCACCTAGGACAGCCTCACGGACAGCAGACAGGCCTACCAGGCCTACATTTGTGAGACAGGAGGCCGAGGAGGTCTTGGCAGGTGAGGAGCGTGATGAGTTGTTCGCGGATACGCTTATGGCAGCGAACGAGGAGTGGGAGTTGGTACCACCGGAGGTCAGAGAACGGATCACTTTCGACCGTTTTATTACTCAGAGGAGAGAGCACCATAGAGGTCGACAGGATTGGAGACCTAGACAACAGAACAATGACCTAAAACATGCAACAAACAGGCTTAACCTAGCGATGTTCGATGGTAGTGGCAAGGTGATAGCCCAGGCATGGATTAGCAAGTTAGACACCTTCCTCACATTACGTCCGATGGCTGAGAGAGATGCCATTCGATATGCGACACTGCATCTTGAGGGAGTAGCCTACGACTGGTGGCACCACGGGATGGTGACGTTACAGCATGACAGGATCACTTCATACCAGGAGTTCGTAGACAGATTGGTTGAGCGGTTTGATAGGAAGGATCCAGAATCCTACTTCAGAGACTTAGCTCAGTTGAGGCAGAGTGGCAGTTTGGAATCCTACATTGGTGACTTTCAGAAGTTATCAGTCATGGTTCCGAACATTTCCGAGAGGAGATTGGTAGTACTCTTCATGGAGGGTTTGACAGAGCCACTGAGAGGCTGGATCAAAGCCTTTGATCCTCCTTCATTACAGGAGGCAATGAAGAAAGCACGAAGCATGGAGTTAGCAGCACCGTCTAGTAGATTTAACTCCAGAGGTAATTCTTCATTCAGGGATAATAAGGGCTTTAACAAAAACAGGGACAAATCTGATTTTACCAAAGAAAAATCAGACTTTAGGAACGATTCAAAAGGTAAATCAGCAGCTCCACCTTTGGATCGAGAGGCCCTTAATGACCTACGCAGGAAGAAGCTTTGCTTCTACTGCAAAGGACCCTATGACGCCAATCACGATTGTCCTCTAAGACCTAAGGGCAAGGCAAATCGAGTGATGTGGGCGTACTACGAGGACTCTGAATCAGAAAATTCCGAACAACAGGAGAGTTCCGAGGATTCAGAGTCAGAGGCTCCAGAGCCTAGAGCTGAGACAGAGCCAGAGCTTCAGTTACAGGAGGCACGCTTATCTAGCATACAACAGGAGGGCTCTTTCAGGATTAGTGGTGTGTTGGCAGGACAGAGGGTCATTACCCTACTTGATACAGGAGCCACACATAATTTCATAGATGCCAGATTCGTTGAGAAACGCGGACTCATTACTGAGGAGTTCGAGGGCATTAGAGTCAAGGTGGCCGATGGATACACTTTGAGGTGTGAATGCATGATAAAGGATCTCCCTTTACGCCTGAACAATTATGAGTTCAAGGCTGATTACTATGTGGTTAACATGGGAGACATTGATTTGGTCTTGGGAATGAAGTGGCTTCATTCATTGGAGGAAGTCACTCTTCGTCTCAAGGACATGGAGATCCGTTTTGATGTCGACGGGAAGACTCACATACTTAAAGCAATTCGGGACAGCGACCTCAAAACAATTTCTTTTCGTCGGATGGAGAGGCTCATGTGTCACGACATGGTAGAGTGGGCTGCCGAGTGCACTTTGGCACCTATACAGGAGGGACAGCAAAAGACAGAATATCATCCGGACATTCAGCAGTTGAGAGTCAAGCATGATAAGGTGTTCAGTGATATTCCGCTAGGTAGACCTCCAGATAGAGGCATAGAGCACATTATTGAGCTAGAGGAGGGCGCTAAGCCCGTTATGATAACTCCTTATAGGCATCCTAAAAGATTAAAGGATGAGATAGAGAAGACAATAAAGGAGTTACTTGCTATGGGTCACATTCGGCCTAGCAAGTCGCCATTCGCTTCTTCAGTCGTATTGGTAAAGAAGAAGGATGGAACATTGCGCATGTGTATTGATTACAGGGTCCTGAATAAGAGGACGATTAAAAACAGGTATCCTATACCACGGATTGACGAGCTTATTGATGAGCTCCATGGTGCCTGTTACTTTACCAAAATTGATTTACGGTCGGGGTATCATCAGATCAGGGTCCGTGAGCAGGACGTAGAGAAGACTGCCTTCCGATGTCATTGTGGGCACTTCGAGTTTATAGTGATGCCATTTGGGCTCACTAATGCGCCAGCTACTTTTCAGTCTACGATGAACAGGGTTTTTCATTCACAGCTGAGGAGATTTGTGTTGGTCTTCTTCGATGACATCCTTATATACAGCAGGACATGGCAGGAGCACTTGGCTCACTTGGAGACCGTGTTGAGTATCCTTGAGAGGGAGTCCTTGTATGCCAAGGAATCCAAGTGTGACTTGGGGATGACCAAATTGCTATATCTAGGTCATATTATCAGTGCAGATGGAGTGCGTATGGATCCTAAAAAGATCCGCGCCATTGTTGACTGGCCTACACCGGCAAACCTGACACAGTTGAGAGGGTTTCTCGGTTTGTGTGGATTCTACCGTAGATTCGTGAATGGTTATTCACGACATGCAGCCCCGATGATAAATTTACTGAAGAAGGGGGCATTTGTTTGGACTTCTGAGGCACATGAGTGTTTTATGAAGTTCAAGGAGTTGATGACCATTGCCCCGCTTTGGTTAATTACCCTCGACCTTTTACGGCCGCTCGAGTTTCAATGATGCACGTGAGGGAGATTGCGCGCTTGCGTGACAAGCAACTGACAGTATGAGAGCCGCAAGCTCAGAGGACCAGAGAGACTGTATAGCATATATGATAAGGAGATGCTCGCGATTATGCATGCCTTAGCAAAATTTCGACAATATCTTGTTGGCAGCAAATTTTGCATTAAAACTGATCATAACAGTTTGAGACACTTCTTGGGGCAGCGAGATCTCAATGATAGACAGCAGAAGTGGGTTAGTAAGTTGCAGGCTTATGACTTTGATATCTCATATATCAAAGGTACACAGAACGTAGTGGCTGATGCACTTTCACGTAGACCGTATTTGAGCACTATGGTTCATATCTCTGAGGATTGGAGGCATATGATAGTTGCAGAGTATGCCAAGGATAGTTGGGCCTCCAGCATTGTTGAGGGATCAGCAGTTGATACCAGGTATACGCTTGTAAAATGACTTGATCGCTTACAAGAAATCGTGGATATTTGATCCCAGGTTCAGGGGTGAAGAACATAATCATGCGAGCCTTTCATGATGTACCGACTGCAGGACATCCCGGGTATTTCAAAACCTATAGACAGATACATGAGAGATTCACATGGAAAGGACTCAAGGCGAATTCTTCAATACCGCATGCTGGAGTGCCCCGCTTGTCGTACAGAACAAGCGGAGAACATCGCACTGGTGAGGGTTTATTGCAGCCACTTCCTCGACTCGACGTGAAGTGGGAATGCCCGTCGATGGACTTCATCACTGGCTTGCCTTAAAGCCCAAGATTTCAGACGATAGTTGTGGATCAGCCACGGCATGCTCCACTTCTTTCCGACCACTCATCAATTCCATACAGCCAATGTGTCTGGGCGAGGTACCTTTCTAGCGAGGTATTCGTGACTTCATGGGTTGCCTCGAGCATCGTGGAGCGACAGATAGTCTGCCTCGAAAGTAATCCCCGCGTGAGGTATTCAAACTTTGTGGGACCGAGCTCACTCCGAGCACTAGTTACCACCCGCAAACTGATGGGCAGACGGAGATTGTGAACAAGTGGGTGGAAGGTTACCTCCGAAACTACATAGCAGGGCAGCAGAAGGCGTGGGTCAAATGGATACATTTGTGTGAGTATTGCTATAACTCGACATTCCATATGACCATTCAGATGTCACCTTTCATGGCGTTGTACGGGTATGAGGCGCCGAGTTTCCTTGATTTGCTACTGAGCGACAGTAGAGTGCCGAGTGCAGGAGGTTGGTTGCAGGAGAGTCAGGATACTATGAGGGCTCTCAAGGAAAATATAGCCAAGGCACAAAATCAGCAGAAACAGTATGCGGATCAGAAGAGGACGGAGAGGCATTTCGAGGTTGGTGACATGGTTTACTTCATGCCGCACTCTACCACAAATCTAATTCTTGTGAAGAGGGTCGAGAAGCTTAACTCCACGCGCATACGGTCCTTTCCTGGGATTTTGAGGCGGCTGGAGAGGTGGCTTATGAGCTTGAGCTTCCAGAGCTGTGGTACACAATGTATTTCATGTATCACCAAGAAGCAATACCGTGGTGGTACCGTCATAGCCTCTACCTCCTCGCTAGATGATGAGGGAAAGTTGGATTTAGTACCGAGTCCATCCCCGGAGTATAGGGAGACAGCGCAGGGAGGACCATCGTGAATATCCGCTAAAATGGAGAGATTTGCCCGTTGAGGATGCTACATGGGAGAGCTGGTGGATATTCGGCAAAGATCCTGCATTGAGATTGCTTGAGGACAAGCAATTTCAAGAGGGCGGATCATTGCGTCCCATTCCTCGACATCTTCTCGAGCACGTGGATTGAAGCTTCCATCATAATGCACTCCTCAGAGTCGATAGACCGGATGAGGTCATGTTGAGCCATTCACCTTCGCGAGTTTGATCAGCTGGCTCTCGCCTGGCTCATCTCGAGACTTCATGGCTGCCATTTTGAAGCGCTCAAAATGCATGCGGACCCCGCTATTTTAGCAAAGATGGATTTGGCAGTGTTCAGAATCACTTCAGTGTTCGTCAGCTTCAGACGGATCAGTCATCGGATGAATAACAAGAGAGATATTAATATTTAATTGTATTAATTAAATATTAATTATTTGATGATTATAATATAAAGTTATAATATTATATTATAACTTAAGTGATTCTTAATTGAGGGGGTTGCCATCATCAGAAGGGGCCAAATTGACAATTATATTTTATTATAAAAATTTGGCTGAGACTATGGAAAGATTAAAAGAATTAAAAAGTCGAATATTTTAATAAACCCTATTATTGAGGAAATCGCACTTTTGAGAAATATAGTGCATTTGCATTGGGTTTGGAGCCATTATGTGATTATTGTGAATTGAAATTGATCAACTTTGATCTGAGCAAGAAGCTCTAGGGTTTCAAGTTCTGATTCCTTGGGGAACGAGCCATCTCCATTGGAAGCAGTTCAGAGGGTGTGAAATAACACCTGATCTATTGCAGCTGAGAGATTTCTTCATCCAGAGGAAATCATTGAACTTCATAAATCATTCATCTTCAGAGGTTTTGTTTAAGGTTTTCATTCAGAAGACAAACATTCATCCAAGCGCCTATCTTTCATCAGAGCAGGAGACCACAGAGGAAGCCGTACACTTAATTTATTAATTGTTGCTGATATCAGGGCCGTACTGTACAGTACCAAGCCGTACCATTCATTAAAGGGGCGTATTTTCAAAGGGAAGCAAAACGCCTTTCATATTTGACTTCTGTCTTCAC
Organism: Sequoia sempervirens; assembly: GCA_007258455.2. Lineage (NCBI taxonomy): Eukaryota > Viridiplantae > Streptophyta > Pinopsida > Cupressales > Cupressaceae > Sequoia > Sequoia sempervirens. The sequence goes on along the minus strand of VDFB02037128.1, from coordinate 10,246 downwards.
CAGTCAAGGCGCCTACAGTCCAGACATCTCTTTGCATCTTTAGATAGAGGGAGAAGTTGATTTGCATGTCAGCCGTACCAGTTCAAGTGATTTACCAGCAAGCTGCAATCTCCAGGTTTTCATTAAAAGTCAACGCCTTTCTATTTGCATGTCAGTAGATCTTCTTTGTAATCATTGCTGAAGATTAAATAATAGCCTGGCTTCCATATTCGCTATTGCTTCTATAGTTTCCAGTGTTAATTTATTTTATTTGAATTTATTATCTTTTTTCAAGCAAAATCGCATCCTTCTTTATTTATGCAAAAACCACAAAAACGTCAAAAAATCAAAAACTTCAGAAAAACCAAACCAAACAGTCAGATTTGAGAAACAGAGGAAACAAGGGGTTTCTACATCCCATCCTCCATAATTTCCCACTTGCCTCTAATCTATCATTAATTTGTCTAATCAAGTACTTGCACAACCTTAATCACTTAATTAGGTCATCACTAATCCCCATAACATTTATGGAATGTGTCCTAAGTCAACCTTATTAAAGGTTTTCTCTTTTTGAAGAAGGCACTCCATTCCCCATGTGAATTTTTAATTCACATTTAATCCCTCAATGCATCCCTTGGAATTTAAAATTCCTTTTCTCATCCCCATGAGGATATTTGAGGAATTTTTAATTCCCCACATGTCCTCTCACCCACATGGGGACAAGTTCCTCCTTTATGAGGAGATCTTGTCCCAATCCCAAGGTACTATGTACTCCCTCCATGTCATGTACTATCCTTCCACCTCATGTACACATCACCTTTTTTTGAGCCACTTCACATGCCACATGTCAAGATGTGAGGGCTTGCGAGTTCTCAACTCACCTTAACCCTACATCTTGATCTTGGTGGCTCAATCTCAACCGTCCATTTCCCTAGAGAATTCCAAAATCTTTATAAATACCCCCTATTTTTTCTCATTTTGAGAGAGATCATTCATGCTAGCCAAACTCTTGCAAAATTTTTCGTTGAGCCATACTTAGCCATTTTTCATACTTTCGTCCACTTTCATCCATTTTCCATCCATCTTACAATCCACATTTGCATCTCTTGCCATCCAAGGATACAACACCAAAGATCGAAGGGCCAACCAAAGGATCAATTTGAGACAAGGTAAAAGGTTCCATTTTGTTGTCTTTATTTTGTATTGAATCCAACTAGGCTAATCTTGAGGTGTAAGGTGTTTTTTGTTGTTGTTTTGCACTCTCTTGTTTGCTGTTCATTTTCTAACACTGAAATTCGCCCTATCACAGTTGTCATCAGTGTTGTCATTGATGTCAACCTCTAGTATGGATATGTTGAGAAGGTGTGTATGGTATTGAGCAAGTGTTGTAGATGCAACAGGGTTACTTGGTTTCCAAGTGCTTTTGAGAAAATTTGCATAAAGATTGTACAAGGTGACTAGGAAGTGTTTTGTATTTTGTTCCACATTTCTTCATTCTCGAAGATGAGCTTGTGTGGTTTGAAAGTGATGTTTAGAGGTCTTTGAAGGTGTTATATCCAAAGTTTTAGGTTTTGGATCATGTGGTAGTAGAAGATATGTTTGACAGTGTGCTGGACTGTCTTTGGCTTGGGAAGAGGGATATGTGGGAGAAATGGAATTGCTCTGCATTTCTCCGCGCTAAATATTCTTGTCTTGCGGATTTGGAGAACCCTAAATCAACTTTCATGACCTTCAAGGCCAGTCAATCTTTCCGATACTGAATTGGTCATCCATTTCATATCTCAGCATGTTCATCGGAATCATCGACCATCAGAGATCTCAGATTAGAGCACTGAGGGTCAAATTGTAGGAATTGAAGAACAGCCAAGAAAGTGACTAAGTTTGGTGAAAAATGCACCTTCTTGGGAAAAGGCGCCCAAGAATTAGAGGCATTAGACTTAGGTTTTGAGCTTTGCAACTCCCAAGCACACTTCTTTAGAGTTGTTTCATCTCAGCAATGGATCTATCAACAACACTTCAAGATCAGCTGAGCAACTAGAATCGGGAATCGAATGTAGGCAGTTCATCACAAAAAAAAGAATAAAAAAGTGTTCAACTCCTAAACTTAGACGCCTAAAGTCAAAGCAAGACCAGTTGACTTAAGTTAGGATATTTTGAAGGCCTTTCATGTCTAAAACGTCCCCAAATTGGTGGAAATCAGTTTTGTGAACTCCAGATTAGGGAAATTAACTCCTCAATCATGTGTTGGTGCCCAAACTTGATGCATTCAACATCAAATGACATATATCAAGCCTAGGCATCATAATTCATTTTCTTTGTAGGTTGAATCTCAAGAACAAGCATTTTTCTCCTCCAACGTTTTTTGAAGATTTGATAGAGGATATTCTTAGTGTTCGTCGTATTTTCAAGAATAAGTTGCAAGGAGGGACAGTTTATGAAGGTCTACATTTCCAGGCTTGATTTTCTTGAAGATTCAGAAGACAATTTATTAAGGTTTTCAACCAGGCATGATGTTCTTGAAGGATCAAAGAGGCAGTTTATAACTTCCAAACTTCTTCCCTCTCTTTTTCCTCTATTCTTGTCTTAGATCTTCTTGAATGTCCAAGTACACAAATTTTTTTTCGCAGATTTGGTCTTTTGGGTATGCTCAACATAGCATATTCAACAAAACCCACGTGCCAGATTCTCTTAGAAAAAGTAGCCCTGCTACCCCTTTTTTAGGGTTTCCGGAAAAAAGTCGCAATTTTGAAAATTTGACAAACTGGGTTTGTTTAGCTTTGAAGTGCCTACAATACCCATGTGTTAGATTTTCCGGAAAAAGTAAGCCTCTAGTGCCTCCAAAACCTCTGGCCCGAAGGGTTCTTGCATGTACAAGAAAAAGTGACTTTTTGGATTTTTTGACGTTCTGGGTTCACTTAGAAAATTATTCCCAAGAGAACCTACGTCTCAGAATTTTTCATTAAAATGACCCCTTGGCGAGGCTATTTTTTAGCTATTGCAGAAAAAGTTGTCTAAACATATCCATGTTTACAGTCAATAGTCGAGTTTTTTAGAATACAGTACTCTCAAGTTAAAATCAAGACCAAAATGGTCCTAATTCACGACTTTCTGAAAACACTTGACACGGACGTGCTTCAAGTGAAGCCCGTGGTCAAGTTGGATGCCTTGGAAGGCGTAAATGACATCAATGTTCAATGGATAATGAAAATGCGGAAGGTAGTCATTCCAAACACAGAGCCGCCACTGGTTACTACCACACTACCTTCCACACTTCATGTCAACAAGATTGGATGACGCGGCTGCAAAAAAGATAGAATATCAAGAGCAAATTGTGAGTGGTGAAGAGATGCTGAGGCGACACATCATCATCCTGCGAAGCATCAGTTGCCTAGAGGCAGAAGAAGTCAACGACTGGATAGAGGAATTGTTGACTAGAGCTGATAAGGTGTAAAACACCCAGTTAGGATGTCCTACCCCTCCAAAATAGCATTTATGACAAATAGGAGTTAACTTGATGCCTCTTTCCAAGTTAACTCACTGTCCCACTGATCATGCATGTCTATTTCCACTAATTATGGATGTCTATTTTGGATTTCCACTAATTGTGGATGTCTATTTTGGAGGCACTTTTGTATTTGGAGTTCTCTTTTAGTTTAGTTTTAGTTAACTGAAGTAGATTTCCAGTTAACTACTAGGTTACCTACTTTTAGACATAGGAATAAATCTTGCTGATTGATTCGCAAGAACTCAGTGTTAACTCAAGGAGATTTTAGGGTTGCCTACTCCTTTGAGTTTCTATAAATAAGAGCCTTGAGTTCATTATATTTTAACTTTACTTCATGGCAGCAAAACGCTGAGCTAAAAAGCCTTCAACTTTGTTCGCTTAGTATATGTTCTTGAATCGTATTTGTTATAGTTAAACGCCAAGTACAACTTGCATTCTCTCTATTCAGATAGGTGTGTTCAATCCATGTTCATGTATTCTTGGTTGATCGCTTCATGTGTGATTGTCTCTTTGACACAAGTTGCTGTCCCAAAGTGTAATCTTTGATCGAAGTTGGGATAATAAATCAAGAGAGCCCTGGGCCTTTGATCTAAAAGTCTCAAGATTTGTCATTGTATGTTATTCTTAATAATCTTTCTTTTGATCTACACCTCGGAAAGAGCATTGTCTCTCCTTGGGAATTTAGAGAGTAGGATTATCGTTATTTGTTGTTTCTAGTAGTCTACCTTTTAGCGTACACCTTGGAAAGGACATAGTGCCTCCTTGGGAATCTTGAGATCTAGCCTACCGTTTGAAGATTACTCGTGTGGATTCTATTTCAGTGTAAATTTGGAAGATTAGAGCCTTCAGATGCATTCTGAGAGACAGTTCGTCTAAGTGATCGAACCTTTCCATTCCCGCTCCTATATTCTCTTGCTCTATTTATCTAGAGGACATAGGATAAATTAAAAGTTAGCTTAGTTGTAGTTAAGATTTGCAGAAACCAGAGAAAACCTTAGTTGCAACACACTGTGCTTTATGCACCCTTGTGCCCTATTGATGCACCCTTGTGCCCTGTCGCTGAGTAAAAAAATAGGAACATTACTTTACTTTTTATGCAAACATCAGCAAAAAGAGGGAGCTTCCCCTCCTAATTTGAAGAGCAGTCATTACACACTTTGCATAGCTGTCCGTTTCCAATAAGCACTCTAGAGGTGCTAATTGAAACGCCAACAAGGATCTTGATGATGAATTGCATATAAGAATTTTAGCATATGCTAGATTGGCAATGGCGAAGTGTGAAATGTCCCACCCCAAGTGGACACTTACTAACTGAACATCTGCCTTGTGAAGTTTGTTTGTTTGTATGTGTTTGGTTTTGTTTTGAGATTTTCAGAGATACATGCTAGGTAAATGCAAATAACATATACAAAGCCAGATGAAAGGAAATACTGAAATATTTCATATCAGATTATTGATATCTTTTGCAATGGACAATACATTCAAGTCAGATCCTCATACAATGCTTAATGAACCGCTTTACACCATATCCGGAAATTCCAAGACATTATATGCAGGTCTGTAACTTTGTATCAGCAAGTTGGTACACCATTGAAATGGATGCCAAGCTCTAGGTGTAATGTTCTCTAGCTCCAAATTTGTTACACCCTGATTGTATAGCTACTACTTGTTAGTACTGCATAGGGTAAAATGATTGTAAAGAGAATTCAGAAGATGAATAAAATATGCTGTTCCTTGTTATCAATATGAGTGTTTTCACATTTAATGATTGTCTCATTTAATGTTGCTTCAATTGATGTTATCCATGGTGAAATATGCATTATAAGGATATTGAATTGTGATTATTCTAACTTGAGATGTTTATGTATACTGCTAATGTTATGAACATTTGACTGCCGTGAGATTATGTCAGTGGATGCAGGTATATGAACCATTCCTCCAAGCGGAGGGGAAATATCACTTAGGAGAGGAGCTTGGTCGGTTAACCGGTAAAGTGAAGTATTTGAGCATACACACACATCACCTTAGATTGAGTGAACTGAGTCAGTTGTGTTGGTTATAGGTAAGTCATCCTTAGCTTATACATTTGCATTAGGAGTCTTGTCTACTTCTGTGTGCTTTTATGAGTGATGTTTATCTATGTATCTGTCTTGTGATATTACAATCATATGGATATAAGGGATGTAGGTGAAAGTATGTTTATATGTATGCACATACGTGTCAGGAGGATCTATCGACACGTAAATGCATATGTATAGAGATACCACACTTACACACCTATCTCTATGATGGTAATGTTAATAGATGTAAGTGTATTGGAAGTGGACATATATGCATACATATAGTATATACACATATCCATATGTATATACATATCGATACAATCGTATGTTGGCTAATGGACATGCTCATATAGATGCATCGATATGGTATACCTACACATATGTGTAAATAGAGGTATATATAGGTATATATATGTATATATGCACACATCTTGCATTATGTGGATATTAATAATATTATTATTATTATTGCTTTACGAATTTACATATATATATCGGATGTATGCTGACTGGCTCACGATATATATGTAGTGGGATATATATATATATAGTAAATATAATACACACGTATATATATTATACCGTGGTATTTAAATATATATATGTATATTATTTAGGAACTATATATATATATATCATATTTGGAAATTGAGTTATTTCCTATATTGATTTAATATTAATCTCTTAACTTTGGAAATCGAATTATTTCCTAATTGATTAAATATTAAATCATACAACTTTGGGAAATCATATTATTTCCTATTAAATTTAATATTCATCATTTTGAACTATGGGAAAACAAATTATTTCCTATTCAATTATATTTTCATCATTGAAACTATTGGAAATGAATTATTCTGAATCAAAATGTTTTTAAACGTTAAAAGTTCGAAATAAATCAAAGTGCATGATGTATTGTGGCTAAATATTTGAAACTGGAACAAGCACAACAAATCTCACAACTTGGAGATATGCGCACAGGAAAGAAACGACTATAAGGTGTTTTTAACCATGACTGAGTCAAAATAAAATCCAATGCAATTAAAGAGGCTTGTCGACTCAGCCAGTGGGAAGGCTATGTGTTCAAAAATCTACAATGACTTTTTCTTAAAGACCTGCCATAATATGAAATTGGCACCACATTTGAGAACAATCCTGTAGGTGTCGATTGGCATAATTTCTCCATGTGGTTGGAATTAGTCTTCATTGTGCTATCAAAGATTGGAGAACGACTCACCTTGCTGAATGCTATGTCGGGAAGGGAATTGTGCCACCTTCTGGTTTGAATGCTTCAAACAACAGTGGTGGAAAACCACATGCCATGACTATAGGGAATAGAGAGGCTGGGCTCACTATAAATAGTTGCCCAACTTTCCTATTTTGTACCAATTCACTCATTCAAATTTCTACATTACTCTTTTCACTTCATTTCATTCACAGCTTGTTATTACCAGTCCGTGTTATTTGCTGTATGCGTATTATTTGAGTGACATTTTATAACAGCCAATTACCATAAATCTGAGGGATATTTTATATAGTCATTCATCATAATTCTGAGTGACTTTTATTCAAACTGTGTTCACATTTCTAAGAATTACCTTAATTTGGAGAGAAACGTATTCAACCCAAAGAATACGCCAGTTCTGTTACTATTTTTGAGGTGCTGGGATTGCTGGAATAATCTAGAAGTGAAGGCTGCATTGTCATCACTCTGAGGAAAAGTGTCTACAGGCATGGGATATTCTTCTACTATTCTTTTACAAGATTTATATGCTGTTTGAAAAGTATTTTCTGTCTGTGTATCTGTATGTATTCTGAAAAAGGAAAATGATGCATCTTGGTTGTTTTATACATTGTTGTATGATCTCCATATTAGGAGAATACTGTTTACATTAGTTCCTATTTACTAGGGTGAAATGAAGGATAGAGTCAAGTAAAGTTCAACCAGCTAAGTTATTAGGTTAACTTGGAAGAGCTTGTGTTACTCCTAGGATAAGATTCCAGTATGGGAAGGAACTTGTGAATTTATTTGTTATGCTGATTCATTTCTAGTAGCTTAGAATGTTGTAGGATGTCTGGGATACAAATTATCCACTGAAGGACAAAACCTATGCGTAATGTAAGATAGCCCTAAGTCAAATCGACCCTGAATAGTGTATGTGATAGACGACCCTCAGTAGAACATATTGAATGAAACACTTTGGCCAAAGTAGTGCAAAGTACGACATCCACTTAGACTGTGTAATGCTTGAGACTACACTGTTAGTTCATTGTGATCCTGTATTACATACTAGTTCGAGAGTTGCCGTATTGCACAGGATCTAGTTATGTAGGACACAACACTATGCTTTGTTGGTTAATAGTATCGGTTACTCTATGAATCTCTTCGTCAAAAGGAAGGGCCATCTATCGAATGATAGATGTGCGGGGGATTGCATTATTAGTCCGTGGTTGGCGGAAAAGCGTCCGAGTGATGTTTCTCCTCCATAGCAGGTGACTGAAGAACCAAGATTTGAAAGGATGGATTCTTGGACCTTCTTACTACTATTTGTTCAAAAGCTTTATGAGCTATGTATGTACTTGTATGCTTTCTTACTCTGATGTTTATTTGAAAGAAAAAGATTACTTGTTGAATTATATTGTATCACGTTTTGATATTTTCAAAAAAAGAACATAATTTTTTTAGTGCAATGGCTTATTACTCATTACCTTTACTTGTTTGGCGTAAAATTAAGAAATTTTTACTTCAAGAAAGGGTTAGTACATTACAAAATTGATGCCAAACGTAAACCTTAACCCAACCGCCCTCAATGGAAATGAATAGATGCAAATACCTTAGGTGTTTGAGCCTCAAGCTCACACGCCTCAACCAAGGGTATGGTATGACTTGCAAGGATGGAGATTAGTATGGCCTCCAGAAACCCTTGCAGCAATGAATGTTGATGATAGCAATATTGACAATGGTCTCCAATGATTGCTTCTTGATGATCTGCAATCTGCACTTCAAAACCCTTGAATTTTTTGAGATAAATCCACCAATAAGCTCAATAAGACTTTTGAGTTAAAGCCTCATGTGATTGCAAACCTTAGATGCTCTTTCGCATCCATAGTAAGCAAGAATCCAAGAGAAACTATGTTGTCAAAGACCAATTTGTTGCAACAAACCCTAGTTTACTTCTCTCCTCAAGAAATCTCTAAAAAGCATAAGAGTTGAATGAATGAAGAGAGCTTTTCTTCAAACCTTATATACCTCCTTGAAAAGCATGAATTCCAAAGTTGCTTTTGCTCATAAAATTATATTATGTAATGTAACTAACACCTCCTGAGTACAAGTTGTTATGAACAGCCTATGCACACTACGCAATTAGTGCTCTTCGAATTATGGAGGGGAAGCTCCCTCGATGTGCTTTGACAAAGATACTTTGCAAAGGAAAAATAAGCTAAAACTACTTCCTGTCTTTTTGTTTCAGCTGCTAGAGGCACAAGACTTTCTTGAAAGAACTCTTACGTTGCAGCTGAGTTTTCTCTGGTTTTGCAAATCAACTAAACTGGCTAACTTATATCTATCCAATCTCCCTCAAGAAAACAGAGCAAGAGGAAACGGAGCAAGGTTTGACTATCTGACGATAAGCGGGTTTAGACTCTCTACTTGAAGGCAAGGTGGGCACAACTATCATCTCAATCTAAACCAACTTATTGGGCACAACAGATTTAAGAATTTACCAAGGCGATCTTATGGAACCCTAGGTGGTGTAACACTCGATCGAATCAGCAAAGCCTTCACAAAACAGCCTTTATCTTTATAATCTCACGAAACCCTAGGTGGTATAACCTTCAATTATATTGATAAAGATTCACAAAACAGATTTATCGCTGCAACTTCTCAAAACCCTAGGTGGTATAACGATCGATCACAATGGTAAATTAACACAAAACAGCCTTATCACCTTAATCTTTTGGAACCCTAGGTGGTATAACAATTGATTTCAATGATAAAGATGTTCAAACAGATATATCTAATCTATGGAAAGAATTCAGCATCACAATCTTTCAAAACCCTATGTGGTATAACAATCAATTGCAATAGTGAAGACACATGAACAAATACGAAAAAGAGCAATATTGAGGGCAAGGTGGGCACAGCATATATTTCTCTCTCAAGCAAAAGTTATTTACAAATGAGCAAAAGCTCTTATTTATATACATCAAGGTGTAGGGGAACCCTAAAATCACCTTGTGTTATTCATAGTTCCTTTGCAATGCATGCAAGCAATGCTTCAAACCCTAATTAAACTATACAAATAATCGGAAACTACCCTCACTTTAACCGGAACATCTTAATCTAAAATGGACAATTGTGCGAGCATGCACGCCCTTATTGAAAGCAAGTTAACTGGAAGACTACCATCAGTTAACGAAAAACCCTAAATGAAATTCCAAGTAAACAAGGTGAATCTCAGAATAGATATGCATGAGGTGAGACAGCCAGTTAACTTGAAAGGGTAACACCAAGTTAACTCCTGTGTGTAATGTCTATCCTGAGAGGTGGAAACTGAAGTCTACTGGTCGCGATCTCGAGCAACCAATCCCTCAACGTAGGTCAGTTAACCCATCAAAGATCCTAATGTCGCGAACTTGAGCAATCTTGGCAATCTGCACACTCAAACTAGCATTTCACGAACGGTGGCACTTTATGGGC
>VDFB02037127.1:0-14119 GCA_007258455.2 Sequoia sempervirens | reverse complement strand
ACAATCTTGCAAGTTAGACAACAATCAGAAGCACCATTTCTCAATTTCACCTATATATTCTAGTAGTAGTGCAAACTCAGTTTTTGGCCTTTTACTCAAATACTCTCCAAGACACCTAAAAAACATATGATGGTTTTAGACACCCATTTTAGAGTTGTAACACATATCCCAAATTCAGAAATAATTCTTTTGTACTAACCTCCTAAAATCACCCCTTCTACGCTGATATATTTAGGTTGATTAGGCCTAAATTACAAAGCAACATATCTTTAAACTTCTCATAGGCCCTTGAAACCTTGGGACAACATTTCGTATGCCCTCAAACCTTTGAAACCACAATTTTTTCCTAGTTTTAACCCTTCCAACATAGCAAACCACAAAACCCTCAATTTCATGCCAAACCAAGAGGGTTTATTCAAAATCCAACTTGCACAACCTCCTAGACCATGCCACCAACTCAAACATGTGTATTATGATCCCTATGTGCTCAAAATTTGAAAAAAACTCCACACTCTCATTGATTTTCACAAACCCTAGGTTGAGGGCTCCATTTTCATGTCTTTTCTTTAACAAAAATCAATAGGACAGTAGGCTTATCTCGTTTGTTCCTTCCCCACAACTCTAATCATACAACCTACAACTTAATCAAACTCCCTAGGGCCCATTACACTAGTTATAGCAGATAAAGTCAATTTAAGGGCCCTTTAAAACATGTTTTTAATCACAAAACCCTCAATAGGGTGCTCTTGGCCTATCACAAGAAAAGAATGATTTCTTCAACAAATCTTTATTAAATTCTTTCAAACCTGATGCAAAATAAGGCTAACACTGTCCTCCATGAGAAATGCAAGATTACATAGCAAATGTCAATCTGTACGGCTTGTACAGGTCTGCAAAATGTGAAAGAAACACAGAAAAATGAAGAAAACTTAGAATTTTCTTATTGCCAATACCTTAAACTTCAAGACAACATTACAAATAGTGTCATCATTCCTTTTTAAAGGCTTCTCCTCTTCAACCAACAAACAACTTCCCTCCCAACTAAAATTTAAACCACTTATGACCATTGGAGATCACAATTTCATATTTTACACAATTTAATAACATCATTACATGCTTTGCAATGTTTGCTCTTTTTGACCCTTTTAATCACCTAACATATTACAATGGGTCTAATGAGACCTTATTCACCTAAAAACCATGTCTTATTCAAGAAAACAATATACTACCACCCTTGACACCACCTTGACAACTTTGACACTTCATTCCATTTGATTTACAATCATTACAAAATGAATACATAAGCCCCTCAAAGTTGACCAAGTACCATAGAATGGTCACTTAGGACCTTATTTGAACTCATGGACTCAACACAAATGTGAGGAAAATTGATGGGGGAAACTCAAAGAAACCTCCATAACAGTAGTGCCTTCAGTAACTTTTATTTCCATTAGGTTGCCTCAAAGACACGTACAACTATGTCCTAAAGCGGAAAAGACAATTTATTTCCCACATTGATCCTTCTGAGAGAAGCACATGTAAATTCAACAGCATGCATTAACAGATTCTACAACAAGAACCAACAGTCATGAAAGGTGAGACAGAAAACCAGAACAAATAGATTTACGTGGGGAAAAATCCTTTTGGATAAAAAACCCTACACTCCAAAGATTGTGCCATTGTATTATTCAACAACTAAAGGTTACAATACAACTCAGGCTCATAGCCTTTTTAGAGATTACATCTTGTTCATTCTGGATACAACTGGTAGCAAACTCTACATGAGAGATCAACCATGGAATTCATGATCAGAAGAGATTCCAGCAGCAAAACCCTACCTCTCTCTTCCTCTGCTTCGGCCTCATGGCCTCAGCCTTTCAGCCAGCCACTCAGCTCTCTCTCTTCTTCTCTTGTTCTCTCTGGCTCTTCGACTCCTTGCATAGAATTTCCAATGCATACATATATACATTCATTCTCAACAGCCTCAATGAAATGGTTTGAATCCAACTGTCAGATCACAACGATCAAATCACCCAGCTCAGCATCGTAGATGTTTCCACTTTCTTGCATGGAAGATAATACATCTAGGTCACACCACATAGGACAGTCATCCAAATGGTCAAGGGTGTTTAACCTGTGTTGTCATGTCAGTGAGACACTAACCATGTCTCCTCGATGCCAACACAGCCAGCATTCGATATCACCAAGAGTCATCCCTATCAGCAAGAGGTTACATCGAGTCCAGAGAGCTATCACTAAGACTTTTCCATGTTGCCAAGACCTCACACCGAAGATCACAAGGTATTCTGAAGAGTTCATTAGTAGGCAAGACTAACGTCTTTCGCCAAGACATCATACTGAGCCTTCAAGTCATACCGAACACCGAGCAGTCACCAAGAGTCATACCGACATTAGGATTCCCATCGACAAGACAATTGAGTTCGCCAAGAGTTCACACCAAGCCTCTCAAGTCATACCAAGCACCTAATAGTTGGCAAGACTTATCACTTTCGCTGAGACATTATACCGACATCAGGATTCCCATCGGCAAGACAATCACTCTTCGCCAAGACATCATACCGATGCCTTCAAGTTACCCCAAAGTCTTTTTTCGGCCAGACATTCTGCTCTCGCCAAGACCTCTCACCGAGGCTTCATGTTTTTCTGAAACACCCACCAGTCGGTGAGACTCACCGCTTTCGCCAGGACTTCATACCGAGGTCCTAAGTCATACCGAGCACCCTAATCACCAGTCGACAAGAATTTTGTCTTTCGCCAAGACCTTACACTGAGTGAGCATGTCATACCAAGCATCCAAGACTCTCCTTGACACCCAAACATTCTGTCGGCCAGAGGTCTCCACTCAACAAAAGGTCACAGCGAATACATCTAGGTCACAACGATAGACTTCATTCGGCAAGACATCAGCTCTATCTCAGCGATATGAGCAAAACATAAGGTTATTAAACTGCCAGTCATCCAGACAACAGGAATGTCACAGCGACCATGCTTTCTCAGAGGTTTCAGCCTATGAGATTGAGGCAATAATTCCAACAATCTCCCACTTGATGAAGATCACACAGGCACCTCCAAAGCAACCAAAAACTAGGATCACACTAGCTCCACCAGTTCAGATCCCACAATACTCAAGACACCTGACCAACAAGTCTCCATAGATAATAGTCCACCAGACAATTTGCAACAAAGACCAGGAATCCAACAGCAACTCACTGTCCAACAAAGCAACCGAAATGCAAACGATCACAACCTCCCAGGAAACCACATAGATCTTGAACATTCTCTCATGCTCCATCAAGAATTTTGCTCCAACATCCAAGATGTTCACCTTCAGGTAACAATCCTGTCATCTTCCAACATGCCACTTGTGTAAGAAGAATACAAAGCCAATGTGTATAAGCACCATTCCAACGAACACAAGCAAAAGATCCCAATGATATCACCAACAAGATACTGCTACCACTTCATTGTGCTCAAACGATATACAAAAGCAATTTCAACTTCACAGCTTCAAACAGAACACAATAGTGAAGTCATTATCTAGAAACAAGATATAGAACATAAACTAGAACAATAATCAGGCTGACTACTTCCATCCAACTGATAAACCCATGTGATTGGCAATAGCACCCACAACTCGTGCTATTCCATCCAATCTCACATACCTCAAAGGAATCACCATTAGTAAACTTCTGCCAATCCATTAACAGCAAATACAAGTTCCAGTGTCAACCAATCGAAGAAGACAAGACACATATAGGAACTCCCACTGCCTAAGTAATCTAGATCTGAAAGATCAAAGGAATCGCAAGTCTACCAATACCAACACATAGAAAATGTAACCATGTAGTACCAAGGAAAAAAACAAAATGATATGCACAACCTGCAACAACCTACCACAAGAAACATTTCTCTCACCACAAACCTTCACAGCCACAGAGAGAAACTTTGCACATCATCTTCTTGTAGAACATCCCCCTACATATACTTCTAACAGCCAGTTGTATCAAGAATGATCTCCTTCACATCCCAAAAGACAAGCCTTAACAACATCCATCCGTTCAATCACCAAGATCAAACCATCTTTAACGAACATGGATGGGAGCTAAGTGAAGATTACCGTTTGTATTTCTATTTTAGGAAATTGCCTATACATTGCCTCTTGCTACCATAGTATTCCACGTCCATTCAAAAATATACTGGCCAAATACCTTTCTCAGATAACCGCATGAAAGTAGACTAAGAGTGGGAACGAGAATATTCCTTCAAGATAAACAAGTCATCATGACTAATCCAAGAGAAATTCTCCTCATAGGTTCTTTATTGAACCCACGCTCAACCAAGGTGTAGGTTTTTGGACTTTCTCACGAAAAACATTTCTAACAAGCAAAGAACAAGCAGCAACACTTCTCTCATAGGAGAATAAAATCCTCACCTTATTCTTCATGTATCCATGAGTACTAGCAACCGATCATCTCATGCTAAACTTCAACTGCAACTATCATGAAGTATCAAGCAAATAATCAAAGCACCCAATACACAAAGAATTACCAGACCACTGTCAAAGCTCCAATCATCTGAATCGGGAACTTATCGTGACACCATGATCTACATATCCCCTTAAGAGATACCATGCTTCAAGTAACCTCACCATTATCTCAAGTACAATGCACAATGCCAAAACTCCAGTGCGCAAACAAGAGTATACCATGACATACAACAAATAGACAAAAAAAAACATCACCTGTCAAGCACCACCAACACCTCAGCCAAAGACTCCAAGCATCTTCCATGGTTCCAAGATGTTGCACATCTTCAAGTAATGTCCATGCAAATGCGAAAGAACCCTTCTATAGCAATAGGATCTAAGAGCTCTCCCAAAAAACATCCGCAACACTAAAGAAGACCATTCACCACCACGTGATGAATTCACAGTCATTGCTAAAGCTCCCACTGAAACATGACACCTGAGCTCTCCAAGCATCATGACCACCTACTACAGGTTCCCATAACCGACTATTCAAGTACTCAATGGTATCTATCCTCTAATCTCAAAGCACAACACCAATGCACAAGTGACCAAAGATAAGGCCAACTAACAAGTTTGCACCAACAATGAATCAATCCTCATGGATAAAGACAGTCCACATCCAAGTTATCTCACTACAGCCAATGGGTAGCTAATCCATCAACCACATAACTCGTAGATCACAAACATCAAACATGCAAACCCATCATCACATTGGAAACTGCAACACTGAGATTTTAAAGATAATAACCATGTAGACAACATGACTCAAACACCAGATCACACCAGATTTGACTTGCCAATCATGTCCACAACGAGCACCATAATCAAGGAACCCACAAGCACCACCACAAGAATGTTGAGTGATAAATCACATACCAAAACTCCCATGCAGAGAAGAAAACACACCTCCTCAAACCATGCACAAAGTATGCATGCAAAACTGCAACTATCTCATCCAACAACACCCCAAAAGTCAGGCTCTAGAAAATAGCTTATCAACAGCTCCACATAACCACAAGTTTTGCTTAACCATGTAAAACCTACAAAACCACAGAGCCATGCAAGTACAAAGCATCCTTAAAAAGAAAATAGTAGTTCAGGAAATCCAGGCCCCTTCCAGGCCAAATCTGAACCACCAACATGTACACGCATCTGAGAAAAAAAGAGAAAGGCTTTTTTAGAAGCTTGCAAATCAACTAATGATTAACTCCATAGCCTTTATGTATTCGAGGTTAACAGGAAACCATGCCTTCCAACACCAGGGAACACCACCTAGCATAAGCACTCTCTTCCATGGATGAGAAACAACCAAGGCTTCTCCATATCATCAGGGAGCCTCTCAAACAGACACTCGATATGAAAGCTTTACTGCTACACAACCATAGAGAAAAGAAACCCACCTCATACACCAAAGATATACTACTACCAACCAGGAGACATAGATCACATCAAAGCAACATGATCAACTCCCTTCTCCATCTCCACCATCCTTCAAGCTGTGTGCTATCTCTAAATATCACAAGACTTCCACCCACCAAAGGATCAATACACCAAACGATTCCTCCAGATTTCCTCCAACCTAACAAACTGAGAAATATTCACAGGAGAAGAACCGGCAACCAAAAGATGGCTCTGATACCACTTGTGAGGAAAATTGATGGGGGCAACTCAGAGAAACCTCCATAATAGTAGTGCCTTTGGTAAATTTTATTTCCATTGGGTTGCCTCAAAGACACGTACAACTATGTCCTAAAGTGGAACATACATAGTTTATTTCCCACATTGATCCTTCTAAGAGAAGCACATGTAAATTCAACAGCATGCATTAACAAATTCTAAAACAAGAACCAACAGTCATGAAAGGTGAGATAGAAAACCAAAACAAACAGATTTACATGGGGAAAAATCCTTTCAGATAAAAAATTCCACACTCCAAAGATTGAGCCATTGTATTATTCAACAACTGAAGGTTACAATACAACTTAGGCTTATAGCATTTTCAGAGATTACATCTTGTTCATTCTGGATACAACTGGTAGCAAACTCTACATGAGAGATCAACCATGGCATTCATGATTAGAAGAGATTCTAGTAGCAAAACCCTGCCTCTCTCTTCCTCTGCTTTGGCCTCATGGCCTCAGCCTTTTAGCCAGCCACTCGACTCTCTCTCTTCTTCTCTTGTTCTCTCTGGCTCTTCGACTCCCTACACAGAATGTCCAATGCATACATATATACATTCTTTCTCAATAGCCTCTGTGAAACAGTTTGAATCCAACTATTGGATCACAATGATCAAATCACCTAGCTTAGCATCGTAGATGTTTCCACTTCCTTGCATGGAAGATAATACATCCAGGTCACACCACGTAGGATAGTCACAGCCATCCAAACAGCCAAGGGCTAACCTATGTTGTTATGCCTGGGTGAGACACTAACCATGTCTCCCCGATGCCAACATAGCCAGCATTCGATATCACCAAGAGTTGTCCCCATCGGCAAGAGGTTACACCGAGTCTAGAGAGCTATCAAAAAGACCTTGTCATGTTGCCAAGACCTCACACCAAAGATCACAAGATATTCTCAAGAGTTCATTCCAATGTAAAGACCAACGCCTTTTCCATGACATCATACCGGTATCTCAAGTCATACCAACACCGGCGCCGGCCAAGAGTCATACCGACATTAGAATCTACTCCAAGACAACCGAAGTTTTCTAGGGAGTTCACACTCAAGCTCTCAAGTCATAAATTTCCATAACCAAACAGTCGTACAAGTATTCTCGGTTCACTTTCGGCCAGATGTTATAATCGACATCGATTCCCATCGGTGTACAATCACTTCGCTAAGAAATCATACCGATGCCTTTCATAGTTACCCCAGTGCCCTTTGTCGACTGCATTCCGCTGCCAAGACCTCTCACCGAAGCCTTCGGTGTTTTTCTCAAACACCTCCACCGCCTTGAGACTCCCACTTTCACCAGCACTTGTATACCGAGGTCCTAAGTCACTGAAAATTTCTAATCACCGCCGACAAGACTTTTTGTCTTTTTCAAGACCTTAGCACCAAGCAACATGTCATGTCACCCATAACCGAAGACTCTCCTCGACACTAACATTCTCGTTAGCTGAGGTCCTCACTCCTGGCCAGCGCCTGCAGTGGATAGACTCTATCTTCTGCTAGCGCACACGCCTTTGTCTCAAGTTTGACATGAGCAAAACCACAAGGTTACATAAACTGCATGCTTAGCTGTGACAACAGGAATGTCACAGCAACCATGCTTTCTCAGAGGTTTCAACCTGTGAGATTGAGGCAATAATTCCAACAACAAATACCCTAACACAAGCACTTCCTATCAAACTCTTCATGGAAAAAAGAGAGAAGGTTGGTGCTCCTGCACCAAGCCCAAACATCCAAATGACCTACCACACCTTTTCAGCCCTTCTATCACATAAAACTCCACCTTATAACACTTAAACAACCAGGTTCTAACCTTTTTCCAAACTACTGCTTTAATCTGCTACTTCAAGCTATGCCTCCTAGGCCTAAATTCATGCTTTTTCCATAGGGGCTGCATGGAAATTTCCACCAAATATCTTTTCCACCCATTGTATTCTACAATAATTCAGTGGAATGGTATAATTATGTGTACGGGGCATTTTTGCATGATTTCAGGAGGAGTGGCCATTTGGGGGTTTGGGCATGATGCCTAGTTGTCAACAATGTGTGTTTCGAGTGAAATTTGGAGGTTAAGAGTAAGTAGTGATGGAAAACATTTGGGGTAGCACTTTCTAAGAGTTAATTAAGCAAGGGCAGACATAGTTGAAGGTGTTGGAGGAATTCAAATGGTGAGGAGAGGTCTGGAGGTGAGTTTTTCAATAAACCCCCTTTGAAACTTGTCAACAGTGAGGGTTTTGAGTTTTGGAGTGTTGGTGACTGTTTCATTGGAAGATGATTGTTGATTTAGTGCTTATGTACCCTACTCATGACTGTCCAATGGTGTTTTCTATCTAGAAGGAAGATTAAAGGGTAGTTGGTTTGTTCAGAGTTTTCCACCCTGCTCTGCATCACTTTGCCATGTTTATCAACATAAAACTGTGATATTTTTTGCATTTCAATATGTAATGATAATGCAATATGAAATATGTAGTGTAAGACAATGATATATATGTGTATTTAAACTTTAAAGTTAAAATGTTAAACTTTACCATTGTTCTTTTTTTCAAAGTTGTTTAAACTATATAATTTAATCATAATATAACTAAGCAATATATGATATAATTTAACCATTATTCATTATTTTTGATTGTCAACTATATAATATAACCATTATTTTTTATGATATTGTACATTGATATTTAACCATTGTTGAAGATTAAATTTTTGGACAGTTTAAACATGCACATGATGAACAAATTATTTCAATTCTCAACTTCTATATATGAAATTATCCAATAATCAAGTGTATGTCCATATAAAAAAATGGCATCAACACCAAATCAAACAAAGTTTTACAAAGTGTGGCATATGCCATCTCGATATCTATTCATAATATACATGCCAAAATGTCTATCTCATCCTAAAAAATCCTCATATTTTGCAATGTTAGTATCATTTACTAAATGAAAAAATCTACGAACTAAAGAATTACCTTGACTACCTGGACCCATTACATGATTGCACCACTCGACAATTGATCTTGCATCTATCAAATTTACACTGTCTTTGTAATTTAACTCTTCTCATGCAAGGGCTCTTTTGATACATGCACCCACTCCATCATGCTCCCCCTTTCCATGTCTGGCCTCTAAGAAGTTCCACATATGTTGAACACCACTAATCCTATGCATCCTGCTCAACTAGTAAAGCATTCTGGCGTTCTTGAATTGCAATGTATATTTATCTGACCATATGATATGTTGACTGAATGATATGCCCCTACTAGCCAAATCAACATAGAACATCTGAAAGCAACCTTGCACAAACTTAGTAGAATGTGTGTGATCATCACTGATGTAAAAGTGATACTCCCTCAATACTTTCTTGTTATCCTCTGTATTATCATTTGTATGAATGAATGATATATGCACAAATATAGAAACCTATGTGGATTTGTAGTAATGTGATTGCACCTCGTTCTGTGGCTATAGTGCGTAGTTCTCCATGAAGTCGACAACTGAAATGATGCTATGAAGTGGAAACTTGTCCTTGCATAACTTGAACTGTGAGTCCAACCATTGAGCTCTATGTGTATGCCTTGCATACTCATAGACCACCTGATCACGAAAAATGCCCATAAACTGATATACTGGAATCTTATCACTGACCAATTCACACTTCTTTGCTTCTTTCCCATCTTTTAGACTATAGGCCACTATCTTGTATTTTCCAAATTCGACAATTTTGTCTCCAATTGTGTGTGTACTAGTCATGTGTTGGAAAATTGGAAAATGTTGCATGCCACCAAAAATGATGACATGTGCCATCCAAACATGACTTGTAAAAAATTTGACCATCCTCTCTTTCACATAAAATGGTAGATAAGAAATCCCTTGAAGATTTAGGTGGATGCCTTATGTTACATTCCTACAAAACATTGTTAGTATGCATATCTACACATTTACGTTGATAAACATCATAATGGTTTGAAAACTCAATATGTACTCTTACAACAAGTAGTGTGTGTGTGTGATTTATTTTGACATAAAAAGGCTTTAGCATTTCAAAATACCTTTGAAATATTTTAATTTCAGGAAACTTTTGTACAAAATCAACAAAAAATTGGGTTTGAGTGGTATCCAAATAATGCTTTGGATGTGACTCATAGATTTTACTACCAATTCTCCTTCTTACAACATCTCTTTGATTAGGAGAGGTCCTTGTGTTATCCTTCCAATAATCTACTATTAAATATCTCAAGCCTTGAGCAATTCTTTTATCTTTTCGTAGCACTCTACCCGAGAATGCCCATAACTCATTGCTATTTGGTTCCTCCAATCTTTCACGCCTTCCTTTGGCTCTCATTAGAGATGATCTACTTATTTTCAAAGACTTACTAGTATTTGTAAGGTTCACCTTGTTCCTTGTTTGACTGCTTAACAGTGTTGTTGTCATCATGCATCTTGTGGCACAACTATCCTTCGTGTGTGAGGTAGAACCCATGCTCTCATATGCACTCATCAAGTTCTTTACAATGGAATTTTCACTTGAGCCATTTGAAACTCTCAGCCCAAGAGCCTTCATGGTGGGCCTAAATTTGAGTTCCCTCATCATTTCAACAAATAGTTGGAATCTTCCACCCTCACTTAGATTCTAAAAAAAAAACTCCATATCCTCTATGTAGCTCTTTGACATGTACGTTTTGACATCTTATTAGGCATCCATTTCAAAACATTGGAATCAATATCAATAAAAAATCTAGGTTTTCTATGCAAAATTTTAGAAGGATTTCTCAAATGTAAATTTGTGTCAACATTAGGAATGTCAACAACATTGGGGATAGATCGCATACCTTCAATCGGAGGTGCAATTGATGACATACCTTGAGATTGACATGTAAACGATGTTGTACCTCCAACTTGAGATGTCATTTGTGGAGTGACTTCAAATAGAGGCATGTTTGTTGATGTACTTTTGAAACACAATGTTGTTGATGGTGTGTCTTCAACTATAGGTGTGATTTTCGATGTACTTGAAAGACCACATGTTGTTGTCAGCGTGTCTTCAACTGGAGATGTACATTGAACTTCACCTATGGTTGATGATGTGCCTCCAACTTGGGGATCCATTTGTGTCCTTCCATGAATTTTTTCCATTTGTGCCCTTTGTTTTTCCAATTGTACATCTCTCTTAGATTGCACATAAATTTTTGGTTGTATGGGATTCAATTCTTTTGCTTCATGAGCTACAATTTTTATTCTCTTTGTAGAAACGTAAAATATACTGATTGGCATTATGCATCTGATCCCGACTACTAACATCGTTTCATCCTAAATCATCCATCGGTCTAACCATTTAATCAAATCTCCTTGTCTGATTAAATTGATCAACATTCCTCTCTTAATTAAATAAATTAGTTATCTAATTAAGTCACCTCTTCTCGATAATTAAATTAATCATCCGATCTAATTATCCCTATTTAATTAAATAATCAATTTTATTTGATTAAATCTCTAAAGTCTATCTATTAAATAAAATAAATTAAAACCTTATTTAATTTAAGTCTAACACCATCTCTTTTAATTAAATAAATCAAAATCCTTATTTAATTAATCTCTTATCATATTCCTCTCTTGTTTGATTTAAATAAATCCATAAATTTGAGTCAAATAGGTCACATCATCTAAATATCCTATTAAATTAATTAACTCTTGATTAATTTAATCTCTTATCATGTCCCATCCTCTAGATTTTGCAAGTTGCACATGAAAATAGATTTAATTCAATTATTAAATCCCTATTTTCCTCACAAGGCATCTTTTGAAATATTCTCTTAATTTGAATTCAAAAATTCCAAGTCAACATGTACATCCAACAAGGCAATAAATTCATCTTACATGTCCCTTGCCTTGAGCCAAGTGGGAATTTATTGCAATTTCCTTCCTCTTGCAAGTCATTTCAACAAATTTGAAAATAAAAAATAAGCATTTATTGGCACAATCCCCAAATCTTGCACATCCTCCATCCACTCATAGATTGACAAGTGGCATCATGTCATTGGATGAATGTTAGTCCCATTGCTCAAATTTGGACATTCATCCATCTTGGCATTCTATAAATAAAGTGCTCATATCCTCATTTCATCATCCACAAATTATGCAAAGTTATTATGCTAAAATATTTAGCCATTTTCATCCATCACCATTGAGTTCTTAGCTAGGTTTTTGCAGATTTTGGCTCGGAGCTCTCATACTTCATCATCAAAGTGGATCAATCATCATCAACATATCAAGCTTTCATCTTAGGAATTGGGAAAAGGGCCAATTTTCACATCAAATTGGCACCAACTCCCCCATGAGATCATGTGTTTGCTTTTCTAATTAGGATTGAATCTATATTTCCTTATCTTATTGTGTTCTTCCTTGTTCTATTTCCTAGTTTGAAGTTTGCAAATGGATTTCATGGGGAATCCTTGTTTAGCTTGCAATCTCTTGTTTAACTTGTTTATGCTTGTTGTTTTGCAAGTACAAGGATTGTGGTTCACACACTCTTCTCCTTGCATTTTTGTACTGCACGTTCTTCTGGTGTTAAAGGCTTTGGTCATTTCCTCGGCATGACGTTGAATGTTTCATATTCACAATCACACATAAAACAAAAGTAAGTAATGTATTTTATGAAACATATTGATAACGTTGATTACATTGCATTTTATTGAGCACACCAAAGCATTTTATGAAAGATAACGAGCTATTTAGAATTATCAAACATGTCTATATGCTACAACATTTTTCATACATAAATCTACCAAGGAAGAATGGTAAATGGTATGAATGAATGGAAACTTGCATTAAACCAACTATGTCTTGAGTCACTTGAAATTATCTAAGCACATGATGAAGGTGAATTCTTTATGGCACAAAAAAATTAAAATAGAAACTTGCACATTAACATTGATGAAAGCTCTTAGGTTTTCCAAATTAGTTGAAAATAAAAGTTTTCCCACAACTACCAATAATAATGAATTTAATGTTCAATTATATGTGTAACAATGAAGATTAATAAAATCATCAAATGAATGGTATATAAATTGTCAAAACAAAACAAAAAAACTTGTGTTAAGTTGAATTTGTTTATCTAAGCATGCTAGAAATGTACTACTATAAGCAATGCAAATAGAATTCATAAGAAAATTTGTGTTAAGTTGATGTCGTTTATATAAGTTTAAACATGAATTCATCTAAATTATGTCATGGTTTTCATTTTTTTCTTCAAATTCATAAAAATACAATCATTAAAGGAATTTAGATTATTGTCAAAAATTAAAAAACATGCTAAATATAAACATTTCAATATTACCAAAAATGAATATATTACCTGAGATAATGTAAATGATGTAGAAACTTCAAAATGTCTTCATCTATGTTGTCTGCATGGAAATTGGTGGCAAAAAGGTGATGGATCAAGCATAGATTGGTACAACAGGGAGTCAACTGCATAGAAAAGGAATTTCTCTGTTGGATTAAGCACTGAACTAGACAAAAGAAGAAGCATGTGGGCCAGAATCATGGGGTGAACTCCTATTTTACTGTTTCAAGGTAAAAACACATTTGGCAAGCACCAAATTTGGTGCTTTGAAATTCTTTCACAATATCAATTGGAAGGGAGTGAGACTTAAGATAGAGTGAGAGGGGATATGAGAGAGAGATTAGTCCTAGTAGCATGGTAGGGACTGAGACCTAAGAGTGATAGAGACTTGAGAGGGATAGAGAGTTATCCAATCAGGGTGGGGGGAAAGACCTCACAATGGGAGAGGGGTTGGAGTGAAATAGATTTGTCTACCCTCTACCCATAAACTATAACCCTAAACCCTAAACCCTCAACCCTATAACCCTCAACTCTCTCTCTCTCTCAACC
>VDFB02037126.1:0-59521 GCA_007258455.2 Sequoia sempervirens | reverse complement strand
AATTTTCAGGCCTAGAAATGGGACTTTTTTTCCACTAATGGTGGATGATTCCATTTATGAATTTCTAAAAATCCAAAAGTGGAAACAACAAGCCCCGGTCTGCACTTTAGCTCCTAATAAGGGTTTGCCTTCGAAAGTCTAATTTACGGCACTATAGGTGACTTTTAATGGATATTTTGGCTTGGTCAATGCAAAGATGTCTTAAAAAAAATTCAACTTGATCCTTAATGATTTTGAAACCCTTGAAATATACCTAAATCTGCAAACACACAAGAAAAGAAGGAGAAATGTTGGTTGTTAGGGCATGGGGGTTTTCCTTGGTCAAACACCCTTTTAGGAAATTAAACCAAATGAAGAAATAAGATGAAACATGAACATGAAATGGACAGATTAATACCTTTCCATGATGATAGTTCTTGGGTTGCTACAATAATATGAAGGATCTGCCCTTGAATGTATGAAAATGTTATCTTAATGACTTGTAATGCAAAAACCCTAGCTTGCTTAACTTAATAACTTGATGAATGATGAATGAATAATGAAGTTGATTGTGATTTAGGGTTTAGAGGTTTGTATTTATAGGAAAATCACCTTATTTTCCCATTAATTGGATCCCCAAGGCCTACATGGAGAAAAATTAAACTTAAAACCTCATTTTACCCACTCCAAACTAAAAAATGACCCAAATGGGACTGATTTGCCACCTTGGGTGAATTAGTCCCAGGGGAGTCCTTTTGATAGCTGAAATGTTGGGGAATCAGTAATTTCAATTCTTATGATGATTTTATCAAGTCTTTGATCAAATTATGCCTTGGGATGTACAATATGGGGTCATAGGGGCCTATTAATGATGATGTAAAGGTCAATTAGGGATAGGGACACAAAATTCAATGTGAAAGTGTGATTAAATGCACTTTACAAAACTAAAATGAGGTCCACTTAGCCTAGCCTAGAAAGGAACAACATCCAATGTGAATGTGTAAAACACATTACAACACTAGATTAAAGACAAATTTAATTACAAGTCTTCTAGATTAATGTAATAATTTCATTAAATATATTTTAGAATGTTGAATTAAGGGAAAATGGGTTCATTAAGTCTAGAAAGGTGTAAACGTCTTTTAGAACACTTTACAACACCTTTACAAGACATTGTTAAATGCATTTTATTTAGCTTGCAAGGGTCCAAGACCTAGTGTGGATGTCTAAAACACCTCACGACACTAAATCAATGCCTCATTAAGTCCAATTTATCATCAATTATTTCCAAATCAAGCAAGAAATAATTTTTTCTTTCGTACAACTTGAAGGAGCTTTAGCTACATCACTCGTATCAAATGAAGAACACAAATCATTCATATCACTTTGTATCAAATGAAGAACATGTATCACTTGAGGCATCACACACCAGTAGATTTGACCTTAGACATTCATTGCATGCTTCTAATTGATCATTCTTTTCTTTCAATTTGGATATTTTCTTCTTCTAACTTATTTAGATTTTTTTCACCTCAACAAATAGCTTCAATCTTCCTTCTAACTCTTCATTTTTCTTTTTCACTTTCTCTAATTCGTTTTCAAGATTCTCATTTTTACACAAATAATCACATCTTTCTTTTCCAAAATTCAATATATTTCTTATTAATTCAGAGTTGTACCTTTTGAGTTTCACCGATTCTTCTATAAAACTATATTTCTCACACATTAAATTTGAAGTTTCTTTCTTCACCTTCTTACTAGTCTTTCCCATTGAAACAAATGACTCACCTTACAAAAAACTATGATTCCAGTCTTTCCTGGCATTGAAACAAATGAATCACCTTACAAAAACTTACAGAAAGCTATGATTCCTCCTCTAGTTGTGATTTGATAGAAAACACTTCTCTTTGGTGACCTCTTATTAACAAAAAATATTTATGCTACCTCCAATCAAGCGGATGACTTTCTTTGGTACCTTTAAAAATGTTGCGATTATCTTGTATGAACAATAATCTCCTTTGAAATTTGTAGCACTAATAAAACAAGTAGAATCTCCTTTAACAACAATGGCATTTACAGATCCAATTAAAATTTTATTACACTAGTTGGGCCTTCTTCAATGAAAATTACCTCTCAACTTGTCTACAACTTTTTACTTCCAATAATCATAGATCTGGAGTAGCGACAAAATTTGATCTCATTAACAATGGTGGCTTAAAACCATAATAGTGAGGTTGTTTCTCTTTTTTAAAATTTGCAATCTTTTCTTTCCCTTGCAGCCATACCTTTCTATCTGTTGCATTTCCTTTAGCACTATACACAATTTCATCAATTTCCCTATTCAGATTTCTTTACTTCTCTTGGACAACAACTTTCCAGCTATTTATTTCTTCATTGAACAACAATCCTTAGACTTAAGATTTCTATGCCTCTTCCCTTCTAGTGGGAAGTTTCCAAAACTTAACAATGAATGGTGGATCCTCTTTGATTTTTTTGGACTTAAAATCACGATCTTTGCTTCATTTAGCAATGGCATATGCTTCCTTTGTGAAAATTCTATTGAAGTTACTGATTATTAATCTCCTATCTGAATAGATTATTTGACTTTGGAAAATTAATTCACAGCAAATATTGAACAATAACACAACTGCAACTTCACCAATAAACTCACAGGAATAGAGAAGAAAACATCCAAAGTAATGAACACAATAATTTTGGACAAATTGTCTGTTGAAAAACCCCGAAGGGAAAACCACTACTGCATATGAGGAATTTTATTAAACTTCAACAAATTAAGGAATACATAAACTGCTTGCCTCTTACTAGAAGAGCTCCGGCAATATTCTTCTCTGGAAATTCTTCCCTCAATTTCTCCCACTGAAATTCCACAGCTGCTATCCCCAACGTTATCATTGTGCCCTTGCTAACACTACAAGACTATTTTCTCTCACTACAAATATTCTTTGCTATCACTGTAAGTCTTTCTCAAGTGTGTCTACTTGTGTGTTCTCCAAATGCCTATTGATCCCCTTTTATACTTTTCTCATTAGAAAACCAATGGCCATGATTTAATCTCAATCAATGGCTAAGATTAATTAGACTCTAACAACCCTAACTAACTAGATTCTAGAAGTCTCTAGAGGAATCAATTATTTAATGACATAATTATCTAGAAAACTCAGCCCTTTCTAGAAGTCTCTAGAAATAATTAAATAAATATTTCTTGGGAATGGAGACACCTGTCCAGGCTACCTAAATTAACATTCCCTCTTAGTGAGGAAGGTGTTCTGCATGACACCTAATTTATCTCTGAAGAAGATGAATTTTTCCTTCCCCAATGCCTTGGTCAAAATGTCTACTACCTGTTGATCTATAGGTATATACTGTAGCTAAACAATCCCATGCTATACAAAATCTCTGATGAAATGATATCTGATGTCTCTATGCTTAGACCTATCATGAAACACTGGATTCGTAGACAACTTGATGCAACTCTGATTGTCACAGTGTATCACCGTAGTCTCAACCCTCTGACCAAACAAGGATACTAGCAACTTTTGAAGCCATATCACCTCACACGTCACCATGCTAGCTACTATGTACTCTACCTCTACATAACTCAAATCCATGGACTTCTACTTCCTTTTGTACCAAGAGACAACTCCTGATCCCAAGCTAAAGCAACACCCTGAAGTGTTTTTCCTGTCCGCTGTACTTCCTGCCCAATCTGCATCAGTATAGTCTATCAACCTGATACCAGCACCTCGAGTATATCTGATCCCATACTCGATTGTACTACGCAAATATCACAACACATCCTTTGTTGATGTTCAATGCTCTCACTTCAGCTCAACCATGAACTGACTAAGAGAGTTTACTACAAAGGATATATCTGGGTTGGTGTTGACCAAATAAATCAGAGATCCAATAAATTGCCTGTATAAGGTGGGGTCTACATCCTTCTCCCTAGATGTCTCTACCTTCTTCCAATTCGTGATCATAGGAGTACACATGGCTCTGAAATCCTCCATCTCGAACCTCCTCAAGATTTTGATGTAGTATTTCCCTTGTCCAAATAAAATCTCTCCATCTATCTACCATACCTCCATGCCTAGAAAGTAGTGCATAAGCCCCAAATCCTTCATCTTGAACTCTGTTGTAAGGTCCCTCTTGCACTCCTCTATGAGCCCCAGTGAACCTATTAAAAACAAGTCATCCACATATAGAACAAGAATGAGAACCTCACCCCCAACCACCAAGTAGTAGAGGTTAGAATATGCTTCATTCTTCACGAAGCCCATTCCCTACAAGTATCTATTAATGCACTCATACCACACCCTGGGAGCCTGCTTGAGTCCATACAAAGCTCTCTTCAATCTGCACACGTGGGTTTCACTAATGTGTGCTACAAATCACTCTGGTTGTTCTATGTATACCTCCTCTTTCAATTCACCATTAAGAAACGACGTATTGACATCCATCTGATGGATCTGCCATCCCATCTGTGCTGCAAGTGAGATCACAACTCGTATAGAAGTATACTTGGCCACTGGAGCGAATGTCTCCTCATAGTATATTCCCCCCTTCTAAGAGAACCCCTTGGCCACAAACCTTGCCTTGTATTTATCTATGCTACCATCTATACACTGCTTGATCTTAAATAGATCTAGCATGACCCAACCACTGCCCTATATGTTGGTCTAGGCACAACCTCCCACACATCGTTCTACACTATTGAGGTATACTCCTCAACCATTGCATCTTGCCACACTTGTTGTTGTGTGGCCTCCTAATAGCTGGAAGGCTCACTATCTACCAACTAACTAACTAATGCCATATAGTCATTATACCTGGTTGGTTGTCTCCGTTGTCTACTACTCATCCTAGGAGCTCCCACAAACTCCTGAGTATCCCTTTGTGATTCTTGGTTCCTACTACCAACTATAGAGGATGAAGTATCAACCTCCATATCACCCTGGTGCATCACTTGGATCTGCTACATCTGTTGCTCCATACTCTACGAACTCTTAGCACCTAAGCCTATGCTTGTACTAGTAACTGTACTCGAGTTTTGCTTCCCTTGATCTAGTTGCACGATTCTTGGAGCTTCTGCTTCCTACTCACTCTGATCATCTGCTGGAAAATTTCTAGACCTCCTAAATGCCTTGTCCTCCATGAACTTGAAATCATGCCTCACTATGATCCTTCTGGTTCCTGGAATAAATATTTGATATGCCTTTGAGGTTTCACTATACCCCACAAAGTACCCTCTCTCTGCAGTCTGATCTAACTTGGAACGTGTTGGCCCTGGAATGTGACAATACACCAAACTCCCAAATATCTTGAAGTGGTTGACATCTGGCTTCTTCCCTGAGAACGCCTCCTCTGGTGTCATCTTGCCCAATACCTTATGTGGAACCCTGTTCTGTATGTACATTGTTGTACTGCATGCCTCTTCCCATAAGTAACATGGCATATCCCGGTCATGCAACATAGCCCTTGTTGCCTCTGATATAGACCGATTCTTCCTCTCAACAACCCCATTCTATTGCGGGTTGTAAGTAACATTCCAATCTCTCTTGATTCCTTCCCTGGTACAGAACTCCTAGAACTCTTTCCCTTTGTACTCACCTCCATTGTCTGACCGAAGAACCTTTATCTTCCTACCTGTCGAATTCTCCACAAGAGCTTTGAACTCTTGGAAGTGACTGAAAACCTCATCCTTGGTCTTCAAGAAGTATATCCAGGTGTTCCTGGAGAAATCATCAATAAAAGTAACAAAGTACTCATATCCTCTGAGATACTTTTTCGACATTCATCCACATATATCAGAATGTACTAGATCAAGAACACCCTTGGATCCAATGTCACTCCTTGGAAAATCTTCTTTCACAAACTTCCCCAACACACATCCCTTACATACATCATCATGCTCTATGCTTCCCTCTGAAACACCTGTCACTGTCTCAAGAAGCATTTTAAGTGCTGCATGATGTATATGGCCCATCCTCCTATGCCATAGCTCTACTTGATCTCTAGAATTACTACTGGTCATCAGTGCCTTATGAGTATCAAACTGCAACCTATAAAGTCGGCTGCTCCTAACTCCAATAGTTGTGGGTGATTTCCAATCCTTGTGCTTGATTAACACATTCACGCCTCTAAAGAGTACATTGTAACCTTTATCCTGAAGGACAGATATGGAAATCAAATTCATACCCAAGCCTGGCACATGCAACACATCATGAATGGGAATCCACTTGCTAATCTCCCTCTGAAATAGAATAGTCCCTTTCCCAACTAGATTGAGTTTGGACATGTTCCCCATAGAAATTTCTATTATGATGTCTGCCTTCTTATAGTTGGAGAAGTACTCTCTAACTCATGTCATATGAATTGATGCCCCACTGTCTATATACCAAAAACCCTGTGAGGTTGAGCTAGCCATACAAGCTATGAGAGCGAACTCATCCTCCATTCTACTAGAGAGCTCATCTGTGCTTGCTGAAGTTGTCGTCTGCTTCTTTCCTTTCTTCCTTTGAGGGAAATTGCTAACATAGTGGCCAAACTCATGACATCCATAGCACTTGACTTTAGATAAGTCCTTCTTCTTCTTCTCACCTTGTGAATTTTATCCTTTGCTTGACCCTTGCTTCGCTTTCACTTTTCCTGCAAGGGAAATGTTTTCTGGTTTTGCCTCACTTTTCTGACTCTTACTGCTGGTACCACTGAAAAGAATAAGTCTAAGCTCCTCCTGAGTGAAGTCACTCCATAGTTGATCCCAGCTCAGTAAGGTGTCTCGTCCATTAATAACTTGAACAAAAACATCCCACTACTTAGTAAACCCATTTAGGGCTACTCATACTAGCTTGTCCTCATTTGGTTTATCTCCAACAGCTACCAACTCATCCTTGACAAGTCTGAGTCTGGTGAGGTAACTTGTCACATCTTCTCCCTTGTTCATCTAATTATTCCTCATCTTTTCTCTAAGAATCAACTTTCGGTTAGCGGTAGCATTCTTGTATAGATTCAGAATGGCGTCCCACATCTTCTACGTTGTATCTAACTCTGTGACTTGTGAAACAATATGGTCCTTGACACCATTAAGAATCATCCTCCTGGCCTTGGCACCTTCCTTCTTATGTGCTAAGAGCTATGCTGGATCTGTAGGTACAGGTACAACACTGGTCGCATATTCCTTGATCCTATTCTCTTCCAGCAACAAAGAAATTTTGGCTTTCCAGACACCAAAATTTGAGGCTCCATCTAATATGTCCTAATCTCTTAAACCTATTGAGGCCTTCTCAAAATATAAAATCAATAACAATAAAAATAATTTTGAAGAGGTAGAATTGGGCTTTTATAAACCCTCAATTTTGCTTCATGTGTTGAGCTTTATCTGCCCTCAAATCAGCTTTGATACCATGTGAAAATTCTATTGCAGTTACTAATTATTAATCTCCTATCTAAATAGATTATATGACTCTCGAAAATTAATTCACAACAAATATTGAACAATAACACAACTGCAACTTCACCAATAAACTCATAGGAATAGAGAAGAAAACATGCAAAATAATGAACACAATATTTTTGAACAAATTGTCCATGGAAAAACCCTGAAGGGAAAACCACTATTGCAGATGAGGAATTTTATTAAACTTCAGCAAATTAAGGAATACATAAACTGTTTGCCTCTTACTGGCAGACCTCCGGCAATATTCTTCTCCATAAATTCTTCCCTCACTTTCTCCTACTGAAATTCCATAGCTGCTATCCCCAACGTTATCACTGCGCCCTTGCTAACACTGCAAGACTATTTGCTCTCATTGCAAATCTACTTGCTATCACTGCAAGTCTTTCTCAAGTGTGTCTACTTGTGTGTTCTCCAAATGCCAATTGATCCCCTTTTATACTTTTCTCATTGGAAAACTAATGGCCATGATTTAATCTCAATCAATGGCTAAGATTAATTAGACTCTAACAACCCTAACTAACTGGATTCTAGAAGTCTCTAGAGGAATCAATTATTTAATTACATAATTATCTAGACAACTCAGCCCTTTCTAGAAGTCTCTAAAAAATAATTAAATAATTAAATAAATATTTCTTGGGAATGGAGACACCTGTCCAAGCTATCTAAATTAACATCCTTGACACCTCCTTTATTTAGTGATCTACCAAATAATTGTAATCTTCTTCTTAAATGACTACTTCATTGTCTGCTTCCTTGTCTGAGATTCGAATTGGGAATTCATTATATTTTAAAAAAGCTTGCAATTAGCAACAATTGTGGCAATAATAACATGACTTTTGTATCAGCTCCTAATTTCTTCAATGAATCGACATAGGTGATTGAACCAACTACAATTTCGCTTGATTGACCGCAATCTTCAGCGTATCTCCTTCAACTCATATTTGTGGCAGTTGCTTTATATCAACAACAAATGGCCTTGACAATTATTCTTTCCTACGATCTACTAAGGCCTTGGTGATGATTTACAGTGGTCAACAGCTATTCAAAGAAAACTACGATTAAACTCAAACAGGTGCAACCTTCTTACTATTGGTAGTGATTTAATCTTTACACATTATTTTCTTCTGTAATCTCCAAGCAAACACGAACAACAAGGCTTTGATATCAATTGTACTTTCTAAAATAGAGATAAACTAAATAGAAGAAAAAACATTCGCACATAGATAACCCACAAACAATAAAATTTTATTTAGCTTTCCATGATCGATTACATTTTGCAGACTTTATTTTTATAGGCAGCATACAATGAGTTTAGAGCATTCGACAATAGATTGAAGACTCAATAAATCTGTGCATGCATCTATTATCCATTGTTTGACCAACTTAAAACTGACAGTTAACAGATGAAAACAAATTGTTAATTGCTATCAAAATTCTTGACTCATGCCAACTATAAATAAACTGATTGTCTAAAATCAATGCATGATATACATGTAGCACGGTGGTGAATGGCATGGTCAGTGCATTGCATGGTATAAGGCTGATACATCACTTCTCAACATCTTTCTCCCATGCTAGGATCGAGGATATCATTGACGCCTACTAAAGTTGGCTTCTCTTTTGATGAGGATAGGAATAATTACATCTCTCTTGGTGCTTCTAATGTGATGCAGCTTGGAGGAGGGGTATGTAGAATGTGTAGCTTCATTGTAGTGCAATTGACCTAAAAGAATTGTGTCTCTTTACCTAAGCTAGGATTGGAAAAAAAATGCAGAGTTGGATGCAATTTGTGACATTTCATTACTTAAGATTTATAATTCCATTTTTCAAAGATTTGCTTCCTAGCTGAACAATGCACTTATCAAAACGGTTTTACATTCTAGACCTTGTATAGATGTGTTAACTCTTTGTAGTGTAGAATATTCTACCTAGAATACTTCTCTAGATAAGTTTGTTAGTTGTTAGGCTATTAGGATAATGATCGCTTAGTCATGCAATCTTACATGGAGTTGCATGTCTATTTCCTAGTTTGTTGTTTTCATTCTAGATGGCTCATCTCCTGCAATATATATTGTACTTATTCCTAAGCTATGAAAAAAGGAAATTATTCACATTTTATCCTTTGTCTCAATTTATGCAATTGTGTAACTTTCCACTCAACCAGTATTTCTAAATTCCCACATGGTATTAGAACTAAGGTGAGTTTGAGTTTAAATTCGTTTTATATTGTGCAAGTCTATCACCATGTTAATTTGAGTGCAGGGGAACCGTTGAGTGAGATCATGGATCTAGGTCATTATTACTCCCATGTGCTCATGGGCATGGCTCAATTGAAGGCCACAATTCATCTACTGCTTGTTGTATTGAGGCGTTGAAACTTCTAAAAGGATAATTTGCAAGCTAAGTCGATCTCTCTTTCATGTGGCGATTTGGATCTATTTTAAGGTGCTAAGATCATTTTTTGTAGGAAACCATGGAGTCAAATGTAAATTTGTAGATGCATGCATATCCCCTTAGTTTTGTATGCTTTGTATTTTTTTTAAGTTTCTTTTTGAAACTATTTGTGCTAATCAAAAGCACTTCATGATAAAGTACTAAAATAAGAGAAATTTTAGGCATTGTAATAAATTGAACTTTAATAAAGTTCCACATGGGGTTTAGCTTTAAGAATCCAGTATAGGTTTTATTTAAGCCTCATAAATAAACAATCTTAGATTATTAAATTTTGATATTTAACAGCCAAGCTATACACTGTTCCTCCAACCAACAACCAACAAGGGCCCAATGCTTCTATTTTTTTGGCTTTATACTAATTGGAGGGTGTCTATACAATTTTCCAATTCACAACACATCTCTATAGAATAAAATCTCCATGTCTTTAGATGATCAATTTATGTATTTAGAGACTTTGTACCTACATGTTCATCCAATTGAGAAGTGTAGAATATGTACAACTGCAATTTTGAGCATTTGACAATATCTCTTAGGTACACGTGTAGTGGTTTCTATGACTATGATAAAATCTTGTTGTAGTGTGGATTCATTTATAGTTCTCCATCAATAATTACAACTTTCTTCCTTAGTTTGAATAAATGGTTAGAAGTTTTTTTCTCACTGGGTTTTCTCCTTCCCTCTTTGTAATTGGGTACCTGTTCAGGGTTTGTTTCCTAGACCCATATCTCTTTATACACCTAGCTACACTTAAGGGGGTGTTAGTGTAGGATTTTTTAGCTAGAATATTCCTCTAGATAAGTTTGCTAGTTATTAGGTTATAAAGATAATGATTGATTAGTCATACAATCTTGCATGGAGTTGCATGCCTATTTTCTAGTTGGCAGTTGCCATTCTAGATGGCTCATCTCCTAATATATATATTGTACTCATTCCTAAGCTATTAATAAAGGTAATTATTTATATTTTATCCTTCATCTCCATTTGTGCAATTATGTAATTTGCAAATCAACTAGTATTATTGAATTCTCATAGTCTTGGGCTCAAGCAATGGAGTGATTCAGGCCAATTTAAAATCTCAACCTCAGTCAAGGGATTCTTCATAATTTTCTTCACCAATATTTATTATTGTTCTTGGATTGTCTCTATTGGTCTATTGTTCCTTGGATTTTTTCCTAAGGAAGTCTCTAAGAAAGCTCTTATTTGGGCCAAACTTCCTAGATTACTATTAGAGTACTGAGAGATAGAGGTGTTGAAAGATATAGCTAACTCTATTGGGAATTCTGTGGTTGTGGATTGAATAATCAAATATGGAAAATAGTATTTGTTTTTTAAATATTGTGTCAGTATGAAACACCAATGATGCATCAACATGAACCAAGCCTCCATGGTTTATATCCCTATCGAAAGGCCTATTCTACTCGGTTGGGATAGGTCAACAAGTTGCCTACTAGACTATGGACTATATGGCTCTCTCTAAAGGGGGTTGAACCTCCCCCCTCCTCATTTCCCTACTCCACCTCCCACTATCTAATTTCAAAGTAGCATGATCTAACTCAAAAAATTCACCTAATTGGGCACTGAACAACACTTTCTTTTGTGCCACTTTCCATTCAAAGATCCATGGATCACACCCCCCATGGCCTTTCGTTGAACAATGATTGATAAAGTCCTTTGATTTGTTCACTAGGTAGCTAGTTGATATGTTCTTGAATCATATTTGCAAAGAATTACATATGGGTCGAATCAATTAGGCTCACATTTACTCTTCTCATCTTTATCTTGAGATTTTTCTATTTTTTCATAAGGACAAAATCACCAATCTGAAAATCTTGAGCTCTAATACTTTTTTGTAACTATGATAGAGGAAATTTTGATATGACTAAAGATGATTGAGGGTGTTGAGGTTCCATCATCCAAAAAATTTCTCATGCAAGCATGTAACTTGATATTCCTTATCATCAATAAGGTATCATAAGAAGACACAAAAATATGGAATTTCAGTCTCAATTGGTAAGATGGTGTTAAAGCCAAATGCAAGGGAATATGGAGTTGGACCAGTTGGTATTTGCATGATATTTCAATATACCCAAAAGGCACAATATAGTTCTAGGTGTTAATCCCAACCAACATCATTGATAGTCTTCTTTAACATTTTTATGAGAGTTTTATTAGAATCCTCTTTTTATTGTTACCTTGTGATTAGTATGGAGTATACCAATGATGTTGGACATGAAAGCACTTGTAAAGAGTGAGAATTCATTAGTTTTCAATGATTTACCATTATTAATGATGATGGTAGAGGGGATATCATAGTGATAGATAATTAATGAAGGACAAACTTAGAAATTTGTTGTCTAGTGGTCTAGGTAAGAGGAATAGATTTGACTCATCTAGTAAAGTATTCAATGGGTGATGACTATGAATTTATGGTCATTTGATGAAGATGGTTGGATCTTACTATTATGCCTTGCATAACCACCCCAGTTTGTTGTGGAACAAAATGGGTCCCCCTTCTTCTTTTCTTTTCCTTTGGCCTTTCGTTTTCTGCCTTAGGCATTTTTTTTTTGTTCTATCGAATGCGAAACCGGGACCAATATCGAGCTTGGAATTGCATCTAAAATCGTAGTGTCTTTTGTTCTGTTGGATTTCAGTCTGGACCTAAATCGAAACATTGAACTCTTTGAGGTTTCTGATCCGTGTTCCATCCTGGCCCTGACTTCGTCTTTCCCTTGGTCTCTTTCTATGGTTGGTCATTTTCCTTTTTGTTTTGTGTCTCGTGTCTTGGACTTTTCCCCTCTTCCTTGGGTCTTTTCGTGTTGTTCTGGTAGACCCGGAACCGGAACTGGAACCGAATCCTAAAACTTTCAAAAGCTTTAGGTTCGGGTTCTATTCCGATCCCAGTTCCACATATCTTGTTCTTTTGCTTTTGTTCCTTTTATTTTTTCGTGGGGTATTTTCTCCCCTTTCTTCTTCTCTTTCTTGTCCTTTTTCTGTCTTTTTTGGGTGTCGTTTCTAATTCGGATTTGGTTCCGCCTCTGCCAGAGTTGGTTTTCTTCTTGCTAAGAATTGAATGAAATAATCATAAACAATAGTGTATTTTATATGCTTTGAGGACTAATGGAGGCATTTGTTTTGTAGGATTGAATCGCTCGTCTAAAGATATATCTCAAGGAAGTCAACTGGAGGCATGCCTCAATTGCATTTAGCATAAAACTCCTCAAGGAAAAAGTTGTTGGGACCTTTCAGATGTCTTTCCGACTGGTGGCTCGGCCCTGTTCATTTAAAATCCAAAGGAGGTTTGCATCATTGAGAGGTCTCACCAACAGATGAACCTCTTCCTGACAATTGTTCATAGGGGCTCTTGGAGAAGGTTTTACATTTGGTGTAAGGTCTCGGTGAAATGAGCTAGTCTCGCCAACATGGAATTGCATCAGCAAAAGGTCTCGCTGACATGAAATGAAGGTCTCAGCGAGAGGAAATTGCTTCAGGGTAATATCTCCCCGACTGCTGAATGTCTCGCTAAAAGTTATGCCTTCACCGTAATCTCCTGCTAACAGTTGTTCAAAAGCTCACCTGAGGATTTTTCTTTCACTATAACCTCTGGCTGACGATGGGGAGTCTTACCGAAATAGAGTGAGCTTGGGGAGAATGAAGGAATTTGGCATGTTGTCTTGCTAACCCCGTGATGTCTTGCCAACATAAAATGAAGTCTCGGTGAAAGGAGGTATAGTTGCCATGGAGTCTGGCTAAATGGTAGATTTCTCACCAAAAGGTTCTCCCTTCAGTGTGATGTCTGGGTGACTGCGGGGTGGTATCAGCATGAAATCTCGCCGACCAAGCAAGGTTTCCCCAAAGTAACATGAGCTCTCAATGAAAGAAGAGACTCTGGGGTAATGTCTTGGAAAAAGAAGGAAGTCTCGCCGACATGAGATAATATCGGCGTAAGCTCTCGCTGATCCATCAAAAGGTCTCAGTGAAACAGAGATGTAATCGGAAGGAACTCACCTAGAGAGAGATGGTTTCGACAAGATGTTTCAACGATAGGGTGAAGTCTTGCTGAAGTGAAGCGGCATTGGAGAAGTATTTGGGTTTCGCTATGAGGTCTGGGCGACTACGGAGGGTCTTGCCGAAGGGGAATTGCATTGGGGAGAAAGGTTATGTTCGGCAAGAGGTCTGGCCGAACGAGGAAGGTCTCGCTGACATGAAATGAATGTTTCGACGAGAGGGGATTGCTTCGGGGTGATATCTCCCTGACTGTTAAATGTCTCACCAAAGGTTATGCCTTTCGCATAATCTCCCACTGATAGTTTTTGAAAGGGCCACATCGGGGAGAAGTATTTGGGTTTCGCCAGGAGGTCTAGCCGAAGCGTGGAGGTTTCACCAAAGGGTTTTCCCTTCAGCATAATCTCTCGGCGAAGGGAGCTGATCTTGCCGACATG
The DNA here is from genome assembly GCA_007258455.2 of Sequoia sempervirens. NCBI lineage: Eukaryota > Viridiplantae > Streptophyta > Pinopsida > Cupressales > Cupressaceae > Sequoia > Sequoia sempervirens. The sequence continues at coordinate 45,172 of VDFB02037126.1, read as the reverse complement.
GAATGGTGGTCCTAGCCGAGCAGTCTCGGTGGGAAATTTGAGTTCGGCGAAACGTCTCGCTGACCAATCAGGCTCTTGTCGAAAGAAATTTGAGATCGGGGAGATCTCGCCAAGAGGTATTTCCTTCGATGTGAGGTCTCATTGAAGAGGAAAGGTCTCGGCGAAGGATGGTAGTGTCAGCAAGATGTCTCACCGACAGGGTGGACTCTTGTCAAAATGGAATCGCATCAGGGAGAGTGGTTTACTCTCAACAAAAGGTCTCCCTGACCATGGAGAGTCTTTCCAATAGAATGAAATCTCACCGGGATGCGATGAGCTCGCCCAAAGATCTAGGGCTTGGAAAAATGTCTCACCAACTAGCGGTGATCTCACCGACATGTTTACTCCCTTTGGTGTAAGGGAATGCACTCGATGAAAGGTCTTAGTGAAAAGGAGATGTCTCAGTGATAGGGCGTAAGTTCGGGGTGAGGTCTTCCCGACATGGGTGTGCTAGCCAAAGAAGAAAAGGCTCACTAAGAAGTATTTCCGAGGGAATGTTGTCTTACCGATAGGTTTTCATGGTATCGATATGACTTCTGCAGCTTGCTAAAAGGTCTCACCGACTATCATATGTTATGTTGATAGCTACTAGGAGAGGTATAATCGCATCGGGGAGACACGATTAGTGTCTCACCAACATGCAATTTAATATGGACCACTTTTGACTACCTATAAATCTGGCGTGGTGTTTGTTCGCCCAATCGAAAGGAACTAAAAGTGAGCCATTGACTGATTGACCACCACCTTGAAGAAGACTAACAAAATGCAACAGGTCTAGATCTGCTCCGTGAATGAGCTGATGTAACACCTTGATGAACGATGGTGCACAGATCTAAAGGGAGGCCTGATGTTGCTTCCAGAGATGGTCAAAGTGCAGAAGGATCTGAAGTGGTGAGAAAGGTAGAAAAGAGGAAGAAACTATGAGTCACAGGGACAGCTGTGAGGTCTGTTAGCGAAAGGAAGATCACTATTAATGGGGATACTTTGGAGCATTCAAGGTAGCTATGCAAGGGAGTTCGAAGATGGACATGGAGGCATGAAGTTAATATTGTAGCTACAAAAGATCTAAGATCACCCCTGGAGCAAGCCTTCACAAACATGGACAATAGGGATATGCATTTATTGCAGAACCAACTTTATCTAAAAGATTTGAGGGCTGAACCTTCTATAACTAGCAGATATTTTGTAAACCCTAAGACGAGGGCCAACACATTCTTTTGGGTACACTCTGTATATATGACATTCTTTCCTCTTTGTAAAGGTTAGAGGTTGTAGGGTTAGAAAGTTAGAAAGTTAGAAGTTAGAGAGTTCTAAGAAAAAAGTTAGAGGAGGAAGTAGGAGTTTTAGAAAAGATAGAGGAGACAGAGTTGCATCCTTATTCTCTGTAATAGGAGCTTCTTTTGCCTTCTTAGTTAGGAGTTAGATTCAATAGAATCCAATAATGTATCATTCTAGTTTTCTTAGTATAGATGGAAACAAGTTGGAGTCATGGATTTTCTATACACTGGTGATTGTGCTAGATTTGTAAATGTTGCTTATCTGTTTCACTAACAGTAGAAGCAACCAGATTAAAATCTAATTTAGATTGTGTTTCAGAATGTTGTTTATCTTGGTTTAATCATTTGATTTGAGAATTTTTCAAGGAATTAAGTTTGATTTGATGTTTTGTTTAAATGGTAACTTGCAATCTGTTATTGAAATCAGCACTATGAATGAATGAAATTGTGTGTTAGTCACAAGTTAATTTTGTTTTGCAGTTTTAGTTAGGAATTCCTTGAAAGGTAACAAATTTGGTTAAGTTGGATGAATCAACATTCTTTTCTATTCTAAAGCTCTGATCTATCTTTTTCTATTTTTTTAAAAACCCTAGTTAGAGTAGGTTTAAGTTTATATTTGATCTCAGAACAATCTAGAAGCTCAACACCAGCAGGCCCCTTGAACATTACTGTTACATTGACCATTGAGCAACATCAGCACAGTTGAGAACCAACTACAAAGACCTTGGGAGCTAAGATATCCATGTGATTATCTTTCTCTTTCAGGAGAAACAAAGTAGCAATATTATGTTTACACATTGTTGTTCCATCGGACACATCAACACTTACCAACAAAATCAATGACCCATTTTGATAATAGTTAGGGAATGGTGATTGGTTGCAACACATGTGACAATGCATTAATTAAATATTTGTGCTACTGATAAGCTATATATTTATTTACAAACTAACATGCATCCTTGTCCATGGTGGGCCAATAGTAACATATTCTTAATATATTTCTAGCTAAGATAAAAATAACTAGTGTGTGCACCACAAATACCATTATGCACACCTTTTACTACAAGAGAAACCTCTTATGATTTCAAGCATGTAAGTAGGGTACCATTGAAGCTCCTTTCATATAATGTTTTGTGGAGGATGGTGAAATGAGATGAGAGATGGATAACATTGTTACATTGTGTGCGAGATAAATTAGATGGTAATGTTTGATTGTGGAGGTAATTATATATTTCATGATACCAAGGATTGTTGGGACCATAAATTTCATAGATGGGCTCTAGTTCTTAGACCTTATATGTAGGGACCAAAAGGCTCTTGACTAATAATTCATAGCACTAACTATTATGTGGCATATCGAAAAGGAATCCAATTATATCCATGGAATATACTCCTTTTTTATTGACACTAGGCACCTATTCAAACTAAATGAAGATCAAAATATTCTTTGAAACTATCTACTATCTATTTATAGGGAATTTTCTTATCGTATTTGGTTTTATATTCATTATTGACTAGGTCAAAAACAAGCAATGAATCTCCACAAATTAGGAGATGTTGGATGCTCCATTTTTTTGATATTGTTGGACCTTTAATTAAAGTCTCATATTCCCCTATATTATTTGTGCATAGGAAACCCAATCTGAATATTTTGAGAATAATTCACCATGAGTGGTGATGAAAAGGATTCTTGCACCTAAACTTTTGTATGTATAAGATCCATCAAAATATAATTTCTAGGATACTGAATCATCCAAAGTTAAGATAGACTCATCACAAAATTTTGTGACTAAAAGATGATTATTTGTTAATGCTACTTCTACAACTTAGTGATGCTTGTTTCCTTTCATTGCTCTTCTATATAGATACTCTACATCAAGTTCAATAAGCAACATGGTCGTTGTTTCCATATGACCTATGAGAGATGCTTTAGATAAAATAAAATGTTTAAAGTGGATCAATTTATAGATGAGATTTATTTTATGACTTAACATGTGTTAATATTTTTGGGAACTAAAAACAATAGCTAAACATGCACATTATGTTGGTGTATAGTTAATCTCATAACCCACTAACATCCTATTGATATAATAAATGACCTTTTTCAACCTTCAAAATCATGTTGGGAAAGGAGTGCCCCTAAGATGACTAATGTGGTCGAAATATATAATAGACTATAGAATAGTTTCCCTTGAATTTGTGCCATAAATACTCTAGAGGTGATGGAACATATTCTTTTATCTTATCAAAAGCTTGTTGAAAAGAATTATACCAATTTAAAATACTATTTTTATTCAAGATATTACAAAAATGGATAAAAAAAATTTGTTAACTATGTAATGAATCTTTTGATGGCCTAAAGTTTTGTTTAGATAATATGTGATTGTGTGAGAATTTGTGGAGGTGGCATGATCTCTAAAATAGAAATGAATTTAGTTAGGTCAAAATCAATGCCTTATTTAGAATAAATGAATTTTAGAAGTTTTCCAAATGTGATCCCAAAAACAAATTTCTTAAGATTCAGTCACAACTTCTATTCACTTAAGTATTCAAATAGTTTCTCAAAAATATATGGATTCTTTTTTTTTTTTTTACTTAGGTAAGAGGTCATCTACACAGTCTTCTGATATTTTATGTAACATATTATGGGAGATCATTTTCATTCCTTTTTAAAAGGTGGTATCTACATTTTAAAGCCCAAATGGTATGACAATAATAGAAGGTTCCCCAAGGAGTGGTAAAGGCTATTTTGTGTTGTTTTTGGGGGGCAATATGAAATTGACTATATCCTCAAAATATGCCCATGTAAGGGATATTATTTCATCACTTGATGTGAGTTCAACAATGATAATTGTATTTGACAACATGAAAAATAATCCATAGGACATGCCTTGCTTAGTTCCTTGAAGTCTATACATGGATATGTGCAGGATCATCATGGAAAAAATAGGCCCTTAAGTGTCAAAAAATTCAGAAAAATTAGTGTTAGGCAACTTGACGTAAAAATTTGAATAAGTTATCTATATTATTTCAAAAATATGTAAGAATAGAATCTGTAGAAAATTAAATTTAGTTTCTAAACTACTAGGTTTATTTAAAAGTAAATAAAATCTATTTGGTGAAAATTTGAAATTTTAATGCAGTAGTACTTAAATTTCAGGGAAAAAATAAGAAGTAGGTGTCTGCTGACCACCCTAACCATAATAAAATGATAATATTTTTTATAATATTTTATATATAAGTAGAGGACTCATGTCCGGATGTGAATTATATTTTTTTGTAATTTTTTCCAAGTAAATAATTAATTATGAATTTTTTATTACAACTTTTAAAAAATATAAAAACTTGTATGTCTGACCACCTTAACTTGGTCAAAACTTCATGAAATTTATTTTTTATTTTTTTAATCCTATAGTATGTGAAGCATAGAATGTGACACATGTTTTGGATTTAAAAAATGTGATACCATTTGAAAGTTATAGATGTTTTTGAATCAACCCATTGATTAGGACTTTAGTCATAATTCTAATAGAAAATAAATAATAATTATTGATTAAATTCAAATTAAAGAATAATTTATATTAGTGGAAAGTTGAGAATCTCCTCTAAAAACCCTTTTCGTTTCATCAATTTTGGGTTAAAAAAAATCATCAGCCACATACCCTACAAATACCCATAATATTTCCACTTTTTGGCCCCTCATGATCCTGCACATACCCACATATTGTGATCCATTTTGGTTTTTTCTGGTATGAAATATATTAAAAATATATTTTGGATTATCAATGGTTTGTATGAATCCAACCTCAAACAATTTCTTGAGTTCTTCCTTTGACTAGAGGATTTTCCTATGGATGTATCTTATGAATTTTTTTCTTAACTGGTTTTAGCATTTGTACTTGGTCCACCACTAGATGGTGTCAAAAAAATAGGGGTCTAAGAATTTTATATCTACATAAGACCAAGAATTTTTTTGGATAGCCTTCTTGAGATTTGTTATGGTGCTTTCCTTTTCATCTTTTCACATACTAGTTTCAATATAGGTAGTTTTTATATCAATATCAATTCCCATATTGACCTCTTTTGATTCCTCTACTAAGACTAATGACCAATCTTACCACTACAATAATTTTAAGGGAAGGTTGAATTCCTTGTTTATTTATTCCTCTAAGAGGTTTTCATCAATATAAATAACAATTTTTATTGTTATTAAATTTCTCTTTTATATTTAATAGTTCCTTAAATTTTTTTCACTAGGAGATTTGAATTTTATTTTTTTCTTTTCTATTTTTAGAATTTTTTAAAAAATAGGACTAAGGAACTTTTCTTGTTCCTAGTGTGTGTAGTGACTTTTATCTAGTAAAAATGAAAGGAAATTCAACAAACCAAGAAAAATATAAAATCAAGCAAGCACTTAGATAAGGGAAAGATGAAACTCAAATCTGCAATAAAACCCATGAAAGTGGAGTCCAAGTTGAGTTTGATCATGCGATTGCCCCATGGATTTGATGCTATGTGTGCTTACGGTTGGATTTTGACAACGCAACCCCTTGTATTTTCTCAATTTGGTCACAAGATGATGAGTTTTAGATATGGTTGAAGATGGTAGTATGAGAGTGTGAGAGCTTAAATGCATGAAGTGAATGAATGTGAAAAATGATTGTGTTAGTCATTTAGGAGAAGGGAGATGAATGGATGGTGGGGATAAAGGCTTGGGAGAGATCAAGGGTTGAGTTTCCTTGAGGAATCTCAACTCTTGAAGTGATGAAAAGTGTCATCACATGGAGAGATGAGAGGATGAGGTGGAGGGTACTTCAAAGTACGCTTGGGAATGGTCAAAAGAGGTTCTTGTCCCATTCTCCCAAATCATGGGAAGGATGTGACAAGAGGAAATTTGAAATTTCCTTTATTATCCTCATAGGGATTGGAAAAATAATTTAAAATTATTTGAGGGATCCTAGGAGAAATAAAATAGAATTTAAAATTCCATAGAAGGTATGTGCTAGCTTCTCCAAAAGGAGAAGACCATAAATCAAGGTTGACTTGGGGATATTCCATAAATGGAATTAGGATTAGACTTAGGTTTAATCAAGGATTTTAGATTGTGCAAGTATAGGATTAGGGGTCCACTTGCATATTATGGAGGATGTGACACCTCATAATCATGAATTAGGAGTGTACACATTCTTAATCAAGGATTATGTGAGATAATCAAAATTAGAAATGGATTATGGAGGATGTGACAATTGTTGATAGAAACGAAATTAATTTAAAATTAATTTTAATTCATGTGGTTAATGAATAAATTAAAAAAATTGGTATATTTATTTAATTTAGAGAAGAAAGGGGATAAATGGGATAAAATATTTAATTATTTAATTAAATACCTTAGGGGACTTTAGGGATAATTGACACTAACTAAATAATGATCATATTATTTAATTAATGTGAATTGTAAGATGAAATAGATGAGATAAAGATAAATTTGACCAAATGTAAATGGTCAAATTTAGGTGTCTACATTTTGCTCCTCTTTGAGATGGTGTTACAAAGTAGGATCATTTCAAAGAATATTAATATATAGAACCATGAAGAATATTGTTAGATTAGGGAAGACACCCCAAATCATTCGAAGGAGTGACTAGGAAGAAAGATGATGAGAGTGAAGATGAGGATTAGGATAAAAAGAAAGACGATGAGAGTGAAGATGAGGATTAGGATAGGAAGAAATATGGTGAGAGTGAAGATGAGGATTAGGATTGAGGATGCCCCATCAAGAGGACATGTAAATTTGGGAGAACAAAGGCATGCTCTGAAAATGGATCAAATGATGCAAGGATAGATGAGGAAGATGATGCAAGATGATGAATAAAATGTAGGATGGGAGGAGGAAGAGACCGTGGATGGGGGAGATGATAATCAAGCAAGCATAAAATAATTTGAGGAAAAAATTGATATTGATCGGTCATGCAAAAATCCAAGATTGATTGATGATGTATGAAGTGTTGATTTGTAATTAATATATCTCAAAACATCACAAAGGATTTGGAAGGATACATCCTGATGATGATGATGGGAGTGTTGATGTGGGAATGATATATCCTAAAACAACACAAGGATTGGGAAGGATACATCCCAATTTTGATTATTCGATTGATATCAAGGCTTGCAACAAGGTTGGGAACAAGACCAAGGATGTGATGGAGTGATTTATGCTAGATTGTAGGTAGTGGGATTTTCTTGAAGTAAGGAGATTGATGAAATGGATAAAAATGATAGAGGAAAAGATGCTTCGAATAAAAAAATTATATTATCCTAAACAACTTAATGAAAGTGAAATGATAATGATATGATGGAAAAGATGCTTAGAATAATATATATATTATTCTTAAACAAATTGATGAAAATAAAATGCTAATGCAATGACGGAAAGGATGAATGAATGATAGGTGGAATCATAGTGTACCAGTCAAAACTAAATCAACCTAATCGGGAAATGGATTAGGGTATCTCACTTGCATAATCAAAACCCATGGATTGGGGTATAAATGATTGGAATGAAAATGGAAGAGATGGGGTGAAGCGATAAATGGTAGGATTGTAGATGGGGGATGACAGGATAGTGACCAAATTTGTGTAATTTAATTGTTATGCATTATATTACTATGTAGTGAGCACTTAATTTGATATAGCATGGGATACTATGCATGAGGGTATGAGGAAATATGGTGACTTTGTATCGTATGCATAGGACTAACACAACAAACAAGAAGGTTTACCCAACATCTCACAAAGTCATAGAGGGATTTGGTGGGGTCGATATTGAAAAACCACAAACACAAAATGATGCCCAAACATAACACAAGACAACAAAGGATCTTGGTGGGTACAACATGGGACAACTAAGAAAACACCACCATGAAAAACCAAGATATATGCCACTATTTATACCATTCAAAGAACACCATGATATGATGGATCATGACAACCTTGAGTAGGTATAGTAGGAAGCTCAAAATAAAGATGAACAAATATTTTGAAAGCACCAAGATATTACAAGAAACCTTAAATATGTTTTCCTATGAGGATGATGGGTGAATAAACATGGATGAGGTCTGATGTGATGAATGATGTATCCTATAAAGACCAAAGATGTATGTGATAGATTCTAGGATCAAAATAACATTGAATAACTAAGATTGATTGAAACCTCAAGGGGCTAATGAATTTTGTTACAAGAACCAGTTGGATGGGGACTCTTGGTGACACAACGAACATAAAGATGGGACCTAATGATAAGTATGTACAAGGATGGATCCTAGATGAGGACATAAGACTCACCATATCTACGAAATTTTTGGTTATCCAAAATGTACAATATTTACAAGAGAATATGGATTGTGTGAACCTTAGGAATGATATAATTATCCAAATCATAAAAATATGTATTAGGAGGAGGATGTTGTACTAGATAGATGAGTGATGAAAAGTGATGGGAGATTTGCAAGATGTGGGATAGAGGTAGAAGTGATGATAGTGAGACGGATAACATTGGATTGCATGGCGGTAGCATATAGCTAGATACCAATGATAAGGGATTATGGGATATGGATTAATGGATAGAGAGATATGGATTGGGATATGGAAGAATGATAGGATGGAGGGATGAGGTGATAAGGATTTATAGATGAAAGGGATTGTTGGATGGAGGATATAGAGATAGGGATGGGAAGATGGAAATATAATAAGATGGGGGGATAGGAAGATAAGGATGAGGAGATGGAAAGATGATAATATGAGGGGATAGCAATATAATGATTGGGAGATGGAAAGATTTTAAGATGGGGGGATAGGAAGATAAGGATGGGGAAATGGAAGGGCCATAGGATGAAGGGATGAATAGTTTGGAGGGATTAATCGAAGGATGATAGGGAGATAAAGATAGTGAGATGGAAGGGATGATATGATGGATAGATGGTATGAAATGAGATCTCCAAAAACCTTATAACAGAGGAAGAAGATGCCCCACTCTAGATATGCGAGGTGTGATGAGGTACGAGGGATGGAAGATAGGAGGATGGGTGGATAAGGAAGGGAGATGGATGATGGTATGATAGGTATATAGGGGAGGTAGGTGGATGGTAGCATGATGGGGATTATCACTACCTTTAATAATAAATTTAATTATAAGAGAAAATTCAATGATAATAATGCAAATTTGATGTCTTGTATTATATGTGCAACTTGTCAGTTTTGGATCTTGAACTTTTGTAGGTTGCATTTAGGTGTTTTAGGTAGAATATAGGTTGGTAGATTTATTTCTTTTGGAAACTATTTATCCCTATTTCATCCATTGGAATCGATTGAATATTTTCATTTGGGTAAACTATATTATCTATTAGTGAACAATTTATTGGCTTGTGATTTTTCTTTCATCTTCTTGGTGTCTACCATTATTATTTTATGCATGTGGTAGGTCACTATCTAAGTCATTTAGATTCTCTAGTATTACATAGGACATATTGGCATTCCTTTGATAGTTTGGGTAGTAAGAATGCTTAATCACATAATGATTACTATTGATCATGCGATGATGTGATTTCCTAGCTTTTTAACTTTATCACTTTCTATCTTCTAGTAGGGATGTTCCTTGGGAAAGCATAATATTTCCTTCTAAAATAAAAGGAATACTAGAAAATTGGTTTCTAACATTTTGAGTAGGAAAGGAGAGTGGTTACATTAGGAGATTAGTATGTGAACACGTAGAGCGTGCTAATTGTAGGGACTTAGAAGATATGCTTTAATTGATTTAGGGGATTTAATTGATGTTAAATTAATAAAATAATTAAACATAATTTAATAATGTGTTGGGACAATAAATGTATAGATGATATATCGAAGAGGGTTAGAATGAATTAGTTTTGTTTGTTACTTTAGGGTTAGTAAATGATTGAAATTTTGATGTACATTGCATTGAATGATTGGGTTCAATATTTTATAAATTATACATATTAGACTATAATAGACCTATACAAATTTAGAGGATGAGGTATACATGTCTAATCTAACCTAGTCCTTAGACACTTTGTCTTTACACAAGTTGGTCATTCACTCCTCCAATACTTAGTTTCTATTCACCTATGACTTACTATGTCTAAAAATGTGGTAGTGTTGAAAATCACATTGGTGATATGTTGTGCTTAAAGGGAAGATTTGAAATTTCCTTGATAATGAGTCAGACACTTTTTTGATGTACAATGATCAAAGACATGATAAGAGATCAAAACATGTTCCTAGGATGCCACTATGATGAATTTGTTAATGTGATAAAAATATAAATATAAGAAGATAACGATTTACAATAGGAGATGATCCTACTATCCCATAATTATTAATGATCTAGAATTATTCTTCAATACAATATCCTAAATGCTTAACTCAAGGTGTTTTTGATGTGCAAGCTTATAGGTAGCTATCAAATTCATAAAGCATTGGCCTCAAGATCAAAAAAATATCATTTGAAATATTGGAATAAGAGTTAAATGCAAATTAATTCGATGAATGAAACACACTCATGGTCTAGTCTAAAAAAGATAAGATCCTCAGAGGTTCAAACTAATCCTGTTCAATGAAAAAATATAGTATTATTCATAATGATAAATGAAAAGTTAAGATCATCTTATTCACAAAAAATGAACTGAACTTTATAACACTATTTTTACACGAATACTAAAAAAAAAAAAAAAAATTGAAAAGAAATTCTCTTATTCCTTATTCCTATTTATTTTCTTTTAACTTTTGTTTTAAGAAACTCTCAAATTAAAATAAACTAAACCCTACTTTGTAACGAGAGAAATCTCCCTAATATTCTTTCCCAACTAAACCACCATCCCAAGTTAACTCTTCAACACGCCGATGATGTCCAAGTCCCATCCACATAACAAAGTTTTTCAACGTAAGCAAAACTCGCAGAGCCTAAAACATACGCGTTGAGGTCATAGTAAACAAAAGTCACATTCAAGCATTTCCACATAATGATAAAAACATCAAAATCAAATCAGAACTGACAGCATAGAAAATGGAAAGAAACTTCAATTAGTCTAGAATTGTCTTAGTGGTATACCTAGTCAATACAGAAGGCACGAGCCGTTATTCCCACGCGATCCGTTATTCCCACGGATAATTCATGGAAGACGTAAGTTTGATAATTTCACACTACTTTCCTACTCCCTCTGTATGTCATACAAGAACTCTGCTATTTTTTGGGTGCAGTATTACAATCTCAATTGAAGAAGAGGAACCAACAATGGAGTGCAGTCTGTGTGGCGACGTGGGCTTTCAAGTCTATTTATTCCAATGCAGGAAATGTCTAGTGCGTTTTCAGCATCAGTAAATTAACATTTACCCTCCTTATTGCTCTCATTGAATTCAGCTTTAGATAGGCAAGCTTCAAATAGTATATAGTAATTTATTCTTTCCATTTGTTCGAGGACTATGAATTTTGATCTTGTGGGTTTTGCTCTTTTTGTCAGATATTGCAGCAGAGCATATTATGAGAATGTATCAGTTGACAGTATCAGTGAAGTGTGCGACTGGTGCTTCAGTATTCAAGAGAAAGATGCAGACTCTGATGTTAAGCTTACGATCAGGGAATCTGTTAAGAAAATGAGAAGTTGTGCTGGGGTTGGAGAGTGTACAAACATGACCCACAATAGCAAAGGAAAGAGAATTCTGAGAAAAACGTGTGCTGGCATTAATGGAGAGATACCCAAAGAGCTGAAGAAGCAGAGGAATCCTGAATTTATATACAGGACTGAAAGAAGAGTTGGGCAGAAATATAAGCTTCTTGATGAAATTGTCGGTTAATTGCAAAGGTTTACATTGTAGAGAAGCTAATTTCTGAAAAAGCTGAGTTTAACCGATACATACTTTCCAAATAGAGATTGATGAAAGTTATTTTATAAACCATCTGTTCAGTTTTTGTAAATTGTGGGACAGTATGTTCATGAACATAGGAAACTTTATTTGGAATCACCTCTTATGTTGTTTGATGATAATAGTGTGCGAATTCTCATTTTTTTCTGAACAGTATTTGTGATTTATAGTGATTAGTCTCCATTGTTAGTCAAAAGGATGTTTTCTTATTTGCTTGATATGTAAATTTTGTAAATGTGAAAGATCAAATATATTGTTAATGCATTTCACTTTTTTAAGTTTTTAATGTGCAAGAAAATAATAGTTTGTGAATATTTAATTGGTTCAGTTTTGGGAAATATTTTTAAAATTAAAAATTACAAAAATTAAAGAAAATGCTTCATTTCAATCATAAATTAAGAGATTGTAAAAATTAGAGTGTTCTGTAATATATATATATTTTTAATGTTCATTTGAATCCATTAGTTACTGGCTATGGTATGTTTTCTGAGGTTCGACAAAAGCTATTTTAGTTCTGGTCTAGGATTACTCTATGGCTTATTTACTTAGCTAATAAATACACAAAGGGTGAATGAAGTTGAAATTAGTCATGTATTTGTTGCCTGGCTTGTTTTACATAGTGTTGCAGTCTAACAAAGGGGTTATAATGAAGGGATGCCCTACCGAACAGCCTAAAGTTTTAGTCAGAGAATCAGGTGCCATGAAAAAGTCACTAACATAGCTATTTTGTTAATACAGTACTATCTTTACAAGCCACGATAGGATGATAAGAAAGCCTAACTCCTACGGACACTCAACCTGGCATGCTGCCTTTATTAGCTATGTCAGGATCATAAGACGGCCTACCTACTACACACACTCAATCTCTCACGCTCTAACATCAATAACCACGAATTTTACCATAAGTAGGAAAACATTCTTAGTGTACAGGAGGAGCAGGGAATAGCTAGAAGCGTCTGATGATGGCGAGGAGGAGACGGATGGTGATGTTGATTTGGGTACTCAAATGGAGGATTACATGAACTATGGTTGGAAGTCACATTTGAAGGGTGAATCGCTGCAGGATATCTCGTTGGAGGCCAAGATGCTTGTGGAGAAGCGTAGAGATTCTCTTCCTCCCCATGAGACTGTACAGAAAGCTCTGTCGGATTAGTTTCGCAGAAGTCTTCTAAGATGTCTGCAGTCTTTGGCTCAAAGGGAGGTCCTCACACAAGTTTTCTTATATCCACTATCATGCCTACGCTTTTGATGGTTTCTATGGAGGATCATGATGTTGTGGTGGAGTTGAGCTTCATATCTTCTGAGATTGTTCAATGCCTTGATATCCAAGGCGTGACTAGTGCGTTTAATGCTTGTATGCAACAAGACGATGCTCCATCGTGCAGGGATGGGATCTCCATTTCGCGTGTAGGAAGGCTCTTTCTCTCATGCTGGGTTCAAGGGCTTTATTGACGCCTGCTAAAGTTGGCTTATCTTCCGATGAAGGCAGGAATAATGACATTGTTCTTGGTGCTTCTAATACGGTGCAGCTTGGAGGAAGGGTATGTAGAATGTGCAGCTTCGCTGTCACTGCGATTGACCTAAAGGACTTGGGTCTCTTTGCCTAACCTAGGTTTGGGAAGAAAGGCAGAGTTTGATGCAATCTATGGCATGTCATTGCTTAAGATTCATGATTCCATTGTTCAAAGATCTACTTCCCGGCTGAACAATGCGCTTATCGAGAAGTTTTAACGTTCTAGACCTAACATAGATGTGTTCAAGTCTTTGTTAGTGTAGAATACTTTGTCTAGAATATTTCTCTAGATAAGTTTGTTAGTTGTTAGGCTGTTAGGATAATGATTGCTTAGTCGTGCAATCTTGCATGGAGCTCAATGTCTATTTTCTAGTATGAAGTTGCCATTCTAGATGACTCATTTCCTCCTATATATATTGTACTCATTCTTAAGCTATTAAAAAAGGTAATTATTCAGAGTTTATCCTTAATCTTAATTTGTACAATTTTGTATTTCGTCACTCGATCGTTATTTCTAAATTCTCACATGGAAGTAGAGATGAAGTGAGTTTGAGTGCAAATTTGTTTTATATTGTGTGAATTTATTACGATGTTAATTTAAGTGCGGGGAAGTGTTGAGTGGGATCGTGGATTTGGAGAGATCATGGATCTAGGTAATTATTACTCCTGTGTGCTCATGGACATGGCTCGATTGAAGGCCACAATTCATCTATTGCTTGTCGTATTGAGGCGTTGAAACTTCTAAAAGGATAGAGATGATCTCTCTTGCATGTGGCGATTTGGATCTATTTTAAGGCGCTAAGATCATTTTCTACAAGAAACCATGGAGTTAAATGTAAATATGTAGATGCATGCATATCCCCTCAGTTTTGTATGCTCTGTATTTTTTTTTCATTTTAGTTCTTTTTTTTAAAAACTATTTATGCTAATCAAAAGCACTTCATGATAAAGTACTAAAATAAGGAAATTTTTAGAAATTGTAATTAAACGAACTTTAATAAAGTTCCACATGGGGGTTTAGCTTTAAGCATCTAGTATGGGTTTTATTTAAGTTTCATAAATAAGAAAACTTAGAATATTAAAAGTTGTTATTTTGTAGCTGAGCTCTACACTATTCCTCCAATCGGTAGCCAACAACGACTCGATGGTTCTTTTTTTTTTTGCCTTTATACCAACCAGAGGGTCCCTATGCAATTATCCAACTCGGAACACATCTCTACAAAACCAAATATTCTTTTCTTTATATTATCAATTGTTGTATTTAGAGATCATGTACTTGTATGTTCATCCAATTCAATAGTGCAAAATATGTACAACTACAATTATGACCATTTAAGAGTATCTTAGAGGTACTTGTGTAGTAGTTTTTATGACTTTGATATAATCTTGTTATAGTGTGGATTCATTTGCAGTTATTCATTGGCAATTGCAGTGTGGATTCATTGTAGATCATCATCAGTAATTGCAGGTTTCTTCTTTAGTTTGAATAAATGGTTAGGAGTTTTTTCTCACTAGGTTAAATCTCCTTTCCTCTTTGTAATTGGGTACCTATTTAGGCTTTGTTTCCTGAACCTATTTCTCTCTATTCACCTAGCTACACTTAAGGGGGGTGTTAGTGTAGAATATTTTTCCTAGAATATTCCTCTAGATAAGTTTGCTAGTTGTTAGGTTATTAGGATAATGATTTCTAGTCATGCAATCTTGCATGGAGTTGCATGCCTATTTTCTAGAGGGAACTTGTCATTCTAGATGGCTCATCTCCTGAGCACTATATATATTTTGACCATTCCTAAGCTATTAATAAAGGAAATTATTCATAGTTTATCTTCATAACTTTGTGCAATTGTGTAATTTGTAACTCAATTAGTATTCCTAAATTCTCATAGTCTTGGGATGAAGGAATGGAGGGATTCATGCCAATTTAAAATCTCAACATTGACCAAGGGTTTCTTCCTAATTTTTCTCACCAATCTCGATGATTGTTCTTGGACTATCTCTTTTGGTCTATCGTTCCTTGGATTTTTTCCTAAGGAATTCTTTAAAGAAAGCTCCTATTTGGGTCGGACTTCCTAGATTACCATTAGAGTATTAAGAGATAGAGGTGTTGAAAAATTTCGATAACTCTATTGGGAAGCCTATAGTTGTGGATTCAATAATAAAATATAGAAAATAGTATATTTTTTTTCAGATATTGTGTGAGTATGAACCACCAGCGATGCATCAACATAAACCAAGCCTCGATGATTTCTATCTCTATTGAAAGGCCTATTCTCCTCATTTGGGATAGGTCAACTAGTTAGTTACTAGAATATGGGACTATATGGTACTCTCTAAAGGTTTCACCATACCCCCTCCTCCTCATTGCCCTAATCCACCCTCCACCATCCAATTTCAAAGTAGCATAATCTAACTCAGAAAAATTCACCTAATTGGGCATTGAGCTTAGCATTTTCTTTTGTTCCAATTTCCACTTAGAGATCCATGGATCATGTCCCCCATGGACTTTCATTGAACATTGATTGATAAAGTTCTTTAATTGGTTCACTAGGTAGCTAGTTGATATGTACTTGAATCACATTCACGAAGAATGACATATGGGTCGATTCAATTAGGCTCACATTTATCCTTCTCATCTTTATCTTGAGATTTCTCTAATTTTTCATAAGGACATGATCACCAATTTGAAACTCTTGATCTCTAATCCTTTTTTGTAACTATGATAGAGGAAATTCTAATATGACTGAAGATGATTGAGGGTGTTGAGGTGCCATCATCCAAATTTTCTAACTGATGGAAGAATGCAATTTGATACTCCTTATCATGATCAATGAGGTATCATAAGAAGATGCAAAAGGATGGAATTTCAATCTCAATTGGTAAGATGGTGTTAAAGTGAAATGCAAGGGAATATGGATTTGGACCAGTTGCTATTTGTGTGATAGTGCAATATACCCAAAAGGCACAATATAGTTGTAGGTGTTAATCCCAACCAACATCATTGATTGTCTTCTTTAATATTTTCATGAGGGTTTTATTAGACTCCTCTTTTTGCTTGTTACCTTGTGATTAGTATAGACTATACGTAGGATGTTGGATGTGGAAGCACTTGTAAAGAGTGAGACTTCATTATTTTTCAATGATTTGCCATTATTAATGATAATGGTAGAAGGGATATCATAGTGATAGATAATTAATGAAGGAAAAATTTAGAAGTTTGTTGTCTAGTGGTATAGGTAAGAGGAATAGCTTTGACTCATTTGGTAAAGTATTCAATGGGCGATGAATATGAATTTATGGTTATTGGATGAAGATGGGTGGATCTTACCAACAAAATCAAGGCCCCATTATGATAAGAGTTAGGGAATGGTGATGGGTTTCAACACTTGTGACAATGCACGAATCAAATATTTGTGATTTACTAATAAGCTAGATATTTATTTATAAACATGCATCCTTCTCCATCGTGGGCCAATAGTAACATATTCTTAATATTTTTCTAGCTAAGATAAAAATAACTAGTGTGTGAACCACAAATACCATTATGCACATATTTTACGACAAGAGTTCTAGCCTCTTATAAGTTCAAGCATGTAATTAGGGTACCATTGAAGCTCCTTCAATATGATGTTTTGTTAAAAATGGTGAAATGGGATGAGTGATAGATAACAACTTTACATTGTGTGTTAGATAAATTAGATGGTAATGTTTGATTGTGGAGGTAATCATATATTTTATGATCTACTAAGGATTGTTGGGACCAAGAAGTTCATACATGAGCTCTAATTCTTAGAAATTATATCTATAGACTAAAAGGATCTTGACTAATATTTCATACCACTAATTATTATGTGGCATATCCAAAAGGTATCCAATTACAACCATGGAATCTACTCATTTTTTATTGACACTAGGTACCTATTCAAACTCAATGGAGATCAAATATACATTGAAACTATCTACTATATATTTATAGGGAATTATCTTATCATCTTTAGTTTGATATTCATTATTGACTAGGTTGATAACAAGCTATGAATCTCCACAAATTAGGAGATGTTAGATGCTCCATTTTTCAGCTATTGTGGGACCTTTAATTAAAGTCTCATATTCTTCTTTACTATTTATGGATGGGGAACCCAATCTGAATTTTTTGACAATAAATCACTCTAAGTAGTGATGAAGATTCTATTCTTGCACTTGAACTTATATTTGTATAAGATCCATCAAAATATAATTTCTAGGATATTGAATCATCCAAAGTTAAGATAGACTCTGTATAACAGCAAAATTGCACCTTTACAGTTTTGCCTACATCTTTTGCTTCCACCTTAGTTTCCACTCCCTTAGCATCTTGAGTAGCCTCATTTTGGCCCTTGCATTAGCCTTTTTCCTTCTCAAGATGCTCCAACACCGCTTTCTAGCAACCACCCCTGTGTGTCAACTTTACGTTGGACTTTATGCTTTTCCCATTTGTATCATTTTGTAGCATGATGTGTTTGGACATTAGCGCATCACGCTGACGTCTACGTGCCACGCTAGTGTCCTGTGATGTGTAAACACTCATATGACCATATTCGAGCATTTTTTCCTCTTGGGAACCAAGTTTGTCAGTGGAAATGGCTCGTGATTCTCTATAACCGCTCGGGAAGCTTCTTCTCTTCCTTTTTAATTCATTCTTTCCATCCTTTTGGAGGTGGGAAGTCTTTCCAAGTATTTCTAGAAATTTTCTAGCTTCATTCTAGTTCTTAGTCTCCTCCATCACTTGTTCACAGCTTGTTGTAGCAGCTTCAAGCTCTCTCAAGTTCTCTTAACAACACTCTTTGTAGCCTTTTTGGCTCTTGAAACTTCATTTTTTTCTTGTGAACATCTTGGGATTCCATATACCCTACTATATGCATACTTACTTCGTGATACGAGTTCTCCTCCTCAAGCAGGGTTTGCTTTTATCACATGCTTATTCGTGGTGTGGGTTCTACTCCTAAGCGGGTTTTTCTTTCACTACACACTTTTTTCATCACACTCTCTATCTTCTTAGCTATCCATGGAGGTGGGAAAACCAATACGGGTGTTTGACTGAGGTAAACCCCTTTACAGCCCCAACATTCTCTCCAGTTATCATGTTCGCAGGTTGTAAAGACATTCGTTTGGTGGAGGTTTCATCAATCATGTGCTTGTAAGTATTTCTTCCCTTTCTTCCTTTTAATCTTTATTGGTTTTATTTCGTTCTACTTCATTTCTATCACTTTATCACATTTTGTCCTTTCCTTACATTCTGCCAGTTCTTAGTAATCCATTTGCTAGCAGTCATTTGGGCATTTTATGTGATAAAATTGATCTCTGGCCTATACAAGACACCAGCGCGCCTCTAAGATGCCAACGCACCCCGCTGTCATCTGCTTTCTATGCTAACGTCCTTTGGCCGAGAGCCTGTCAGTTTGTCCTCAGAACCTTTCTGACCTATTCTTTCATATTCTAGAACTCTCACTGTTGTTCCATTGAGGTAATATAGGGTAGTTTTCCCCATGAGGATCTTTGCGTGAAGAGAACTCGTGAATAGCGAATCCCCCTATATCACAGACTCATCACAAAAAATTTTGACTAAAGAATGATTATTTGTTAATGCTATTTCTACAAGTTGATTAGTGATGACATGTCCTTTAATTACTCTTCTATCCACATACTCTATGCCAAGTTCAATAAGCAACATGACTAATGTTTCCATATTTCCTATGAGAGATGATTTAGAAAAGAAAAAAATATTTAAAGTGGATCAATTTTTAGATGAGGTTTATTTTATGACTTATCATGTAGTGTTAATATTTTTGGGAACTAAAAACAACAGCTAAAAATGCACATTCTTTTGGTGTACATAGTTAATATCATAACCCAATAACATCTTATTGATATAATAAATGTCATTTTTCAACCTTCAGAGTCATGTTGGGCAAGGAGTGCCCCTAAGGTGACTCATGTGGCCAAAACATATAGTTGACTATATAATAGTTTCCATTGAATCAGTAGCATAAATACTAGAGGTGATACAACATATTATTTTATCTTATCAAAATCTTGTTGACAAGAATTATCCCAATTTAAAATGCTAGTTTTATTCAAGATAGGAGGACAATGGATAAAAAAAAATTGTTAACTATGTAATGAATCTTTTGATGGCCTAAAGTTTTCCTTACATAATATGCAATTGTGTGAGAATTTGTGGAGGTGGTATCTCTAAAATAGTAATGACTTTAGTTAGGTCAACATCAATGTCTTATTTAGAATCAATGAATCTTAGAATTTTTCCAAATGTGATCGCAAAGAGAAATTTCTTAAGATTCAGTCACAACTTCTATTCATTTAAGTGTTCAAACAATTTCTCAAAAATCTTTGGATTCTCTTTTTTTTTTTACTTAGCTTAAAGGTCGTCTACATAGTCTTCTGATATTTTATGTAATATATTATGGAATATGATTTCCATTGCTCTTTATAAGGCGGTCTCTACATTTTAAAGCGCAAATGACATGACAATAACAAAATGTTCCCCAAGGAGTGGTAAAGGCTATTTTGTTCTGCTTTTTGAGGGAAATGTGAAGTTGATGAGATATCCTAAAAATATGCCCATGTAAGGGATATTATTTTAGCACTTGATGTGAGTTCAAAAATTATGGCTAAATTTGACAACACAAAAAATCATCCATAGGACATGTCTTGCTTAGGTCCTTGAAGTCTATACATATTGTGATCCATTTTGGTTTTTTCAGATAGGAAATATATTATAGATCTATTTTGGATTATCAATGGGTTGTATGAAGCCAACCTCAAACAAATTTTTGAGTTCTTTGACTTGAAGAGTTTCCTAGGGATGCCTTATGAAGCTTTTTCTTAATGGTTTTAGCATTTGTACAGTCCACCACTAGATGATGTCAAACAAGTGGGGGTCTAGAGGACTTGTATATCTACATAAGACCAAGATTTTTTTTGGATAGCCTTCTTGAGATTTGTTATGGTGCTTTCCTTTTCATATTTTGACATACTAGTTTCAATATAGGTAGTTTTCATATTAGTATCAGTTCCCAGATTGATCTCTTCTGATTCCTCTACTAAGACTAATGACCAATCTTGCTAATGCAAAGATTTTAAGGGAAGCTTCAATTCCTTATTTATTGATTCCTCTAATAGGTTTTCATCAATAGAAACATATTTTTTATTGTTATCATTTTTCTTTTATATTTAATAGTGCCTTAAAGATTTTTCACTAGGAGATTTGAATTTTTTATTTATTTCTTGAGTAGCCTCATTTTGGCCCTTGCATTAGCCTTTTTCCTTCTCAAGATGCTCCAACACCGCTTTCTAGCAACCACCCCTGTGTGTCAACTTTACGTTGGACTTTATGCTTTTCCCATTTGTATCATTTTGTAGCATGATGTGTTTGGACATTAGCGCATCACGCTGACGTCTACGTGCCACGCTAGTGTCCTGTGATGTGTAAACACTCATATGACCATATTCGAGCATTTTTTCCTCTTGGGAACCAAGTTTGTCAGTGGAAATGGCTCGTGATTCTCTATAACCGCTCGGGAAGCTTCTTCTCTTCCTTTTTAATTCATTCTTTCCATCCTTTTGGAGGTGGGAAGTCTTTCCAAGTATTTCTAGAAATTTTCTAGCTTCATTCTAGTTCTTAGTCTCCTCCATCACTTGTTCACAGCTTGTTGTAGCAGCTTCAAGCTCTCTCAAGTTCTCTTAACAACACTCTTTGTAGCCTTTTTGGCTCTTGAAACTTCATTTTTTTCTTGTGAACATCTTGGGATTCCATATACCCTACTATATGCATACTTACTTCGTGATACGAGTTCTCCTCCTCAAGCAGGGTTTGCTTTTATCACATGCTTATTCGTGGTGTGGGTTCTACTCCTAAGCGGGTTTTTCTTTCACTACACACTTTTTTCATCACACTCTCTATCTTCTTAGCTATCCATGGAGGTGGGAAAACCAATACGGGTGTTTGACTGAGGTAAACCCCTTTACAGCCCCAACATTCTCTCATGTTCGCAGGTTGTAAAGACATTCGTTTGGTGGAGGTTTCATCAATCATGTGCTTGTAAGTATTTCTTCCCTTTCTTCCTTTTAATCTTTATTGGTTTTATTTCGTTCTACTTCATTTCTATCACTTTATCACATTTTGTCCTTTCCTTACATTCTGCCAGTTCTTAGTAATCCATTTGCTAGCAGTCATTTGGGCATTTTATGTGATAAAATTGATCTCTGGCCTATACAAGACACCAGCGCGCCTCTAAGATGCCAACGCACCCCGCTGTCATCTGCTTTCTATGCTAACGTCCTTTGGCCGAGAGCCTGTCAGTTTGTCCTCAGAACCTTTCTGACCTATTCTTTCATATTCTAGAACTCTCACTGTTGTTCCATTGAGGTAATATAGGGTAGTTTTCCCCATGAGGATCTTTGCGTGAAGAGAACTCGTGAGTAGCGAATCCCCCTATATCACAGACTCATCACAAAAAATTTTGACTAAAGAATGATTATTTGTTAATGCTATTTCTACAAGTTGATTAGTGATGACATGTCCTTTAATTACTCTTCTATCCACATACTCTATGCCAAGTTCAATAAGCAACATGACTAATGTTTCCATATTTCCTATGAGAGATGATTTAGAAAAGAAAAAAATATTTAAAGTGGATCAATTTTTAGATGAGGTTTATTTTATGACTTATCATGTAGTGTTAATATTTTTGGGAACTAAAAACAACAGCTAAAAATTCACATTCTTTTGGTGTACATAGTTAATATCATAACCCAATAACATCTTATTGATATAATAAATGTCATTTTTCAACCTTCAGAGTCATGTTGGGCAAGGAGTGCCCCTAAGGTGACTCATGTGGCCAAAACATATAGTTGACTATATAATAGTTTCCATTGAATCAGTAGCATAAATACTAGAGGTGATACAACATATTATTTTATCTTATCAAAATCTTGTTGACAAGAATTATCCCAATTTAAAATGCTAGTTTTATTCAAGATAGGAGGACAATGGATAAAAAAAAATTGTTAACTATGTAATGAATCTTTTGATGGCCTAAAGTTTTCCTTACATAATATGCAATTGTGTGAGAATTTGTGGAGGTGGTATCTCTAAAATAGTAATGACTTTAGTTAGGTCAACATCAATGTCTTATTTAGAATCAATGAATCTTAGAATTTTTCCAAATGTGATCGCAAAGAGAAATTTCTTAAGATTCAGTCACAACTTCTATTCATTTAAGTGTTCAAACAATTTCTCAAAAATCTTTGGATTCTCTTTTTTTTTTTTACTTAGCTTAAAGGTCGTCTACATAGTCTTCTGATATTTTATGTAATATATTATGGAATATGATTTCCATTGCTCTTTATAAGGCGGTCTCTACATTTTAAAGCGCAAATGACATGACAATAACAAAATGTTCCCCAAGGAGTGGTAAAGGCTATTTTGTTCTGCTTTTTGAGGGAAATGTGAAGTTGATGAGATATCCTAAAAATATGCCCATGTAAGGGATATTATTTTAGCACTTGATGTGAGTTCAAAAATTATGGCTAAATTTGACAACACAAAAAATCATCCATAGGACATGTCTTGCTTAGGTCCTTGAAGTCTATACATATTGTGATCCATTTTGGTTTTTTCAGATAGGAAATATATTATAGATCTATTTTGGATTATCAATGGGTTGTATGAAGCCAACCTCAAACAAATTTTTGAGTTCTTTGACTTGAAGAGTTTCCTAGGGATGCCTTATGAAGCTTTTTCTTAATGGTTTTAGCATTTGTACAGTCCACCACTAGATGATGTCAAACAAGTGGGGGTCTAGAGGACTTGTATATCTACATAAGACCAATATTTTTTTTGGATAGCCTTCTTGAGATTTGTTATGGTGCTTTCCTTTTCATATTTTGACATACTAGTTTCAATATAGGTAGTTTTCATATTAGTATCAGTTCCCAGATTGATCTCTTCTGATTCCTCTACTAAGACTAATGACCAATCTTGCTAATGCAAAGATTTTAAGGGAAGCTTCAATTCCTTATTTATTGATTCCTCTAATAGGTTTTCATCAATAGAAACATATTTTTTATTGTTATCATTTTTCTTTTATATTTAATAGTGCCTTAAAGATTTTTCACTAGGAGATTTGAATTTTTTATTTATTATTTTTTTCTTTTCTATTTTTTATAATATTTTAAAAAAAAAATTAGGACTAATGAAATTGGCTTGTTCCTAATGTGTGCAGAAATTTTTATCTAATAAAAATGCAAGAAAATGCAACAAACCAAGCAAATGATAAAAATCAAGCAAACACGAGTAGCTATGGGCAAGATGAAACTCAAACCTACACTAAAACCCATGAAAATCGAGTCCAAGTTGAGATTGATGATGTGATTTCCCCATGGATTTGATACTATGTGTGCTCAAGAATGGATTTTGATATCATAACCCCTTCTATTTTCTCAATTTGGTCACAAGATGATGAGATTTAGCTATGGTTGGAAGATGGTAGTATGAGCATGTGAGAGCTTGAAGACATGAAGTGAATAAATGTGAAAAATGACCAAGTGTTGATAATTTAGGAGAAGGGAGATGAATGGATGGTGGGGATGAATTCTTGGGAGAGATCTATCAACTCTTGAGGTGATAACAAGTGTCATCGCATGGAGAGATGAAAGGATGAGGCAGACAATACTTGAAAGTACACTTGGGAATGGTCAAAAGAGGTTTTTGGTCCCATCCTCCCAAATCATGGGAAGGATGTGAAAAGAGGGAATTTAAAATTCCATTTATGATCCTCATTGTGATTGGAAATGGGAAATTTGGAATTCTTTGGGGGAGCCTAGGATAAATAAAATGGAATTTAAAATTCCATTGAAGGTATGGGCTAGCTTCTCCAAATGGAGAAAGTCGTAAATGAGGGTTGACTTGGAGACATGCCACAAATGACAATAGGATTAGACTTAGAGTTAATCGAGGATTTTATATTGTGCAAGCATAGGATTAGGTAGGTGATTAGGTGGATAATGAGGATTAGGGGTCCACTTGCACATTATGGAGGATGTGACACCTCCTAATCATAGATTATGGAGGATGTGGCACTTAGAGAGAGAAATGAAATTAATTAAAAATTATTTTGAATTCATGTGGGTCAATGACTAAATTAAACAAATTGGTATATTTATTTAATTTAGAGAGGAAATGGAATAAATGGGATAAAGTATTTAATTATTTAATTAAATACCTTAGGGGACTTTAGGGAAATTTGACATTAACTAAATAATGATCATATTGTTTAATTAATGTGAATGCGAAGATGGAATATATGAAATAAATATAGGTGTCTACATTTTTCCCCTCTTTGATATGGTGTTATGAAGTAGGATCATTTCAAAGAAGATTAAGATCTAGCACCAGGAAGATGATGGTTAGATTAGGGAAGACATGCAAGTCATTCGAAGGAGTGATTATGAAGAAAGATGATGGAAGTAAAGATGAGGATTAGGATAGGAAGAAAGACGGTGTGAGTTAAGATGAGGATTAGGATAGGAAGAAATATAATGAGAATGAATATTAGGATTAGGATCGAGGATGTCCCCTCGAGAGGATATTTGGGTTTGGGAGAACACGAGTGTGCTCTCAAAATGGATGAAAGGATGCAAAGATAGATGAGGAAGATGATGCAAGATGATGAATAAAATGTGGTATGGGAGGAGGAAGAGAATGGATGGGGGAGATGATAAGTAAGAAAACATAAATTTATTTGAAGACTGAACCATAAATTTGTGTCACCTCTTACACATCTAGGGTTTTGCACCTAAAAGGAGAGAGACAAAGATCAACACTTCATTCAAGAACAAACCCTTGAGATTTCAATGCAAAGGAGATATAAATATGAAAAAGGGAAGGCTATAGGGAAATAGTAACAGCAAATGAGGGTTCGCCATGAAGTGTAAACTTGGAAAACATAAAATGTTTGAAAACACAATGTGATATGCAAACATATGATAAATGACCTAAAATGATCATGAAACAAAACAAAAAATTGTAGAATTGAAGATGTGCACCTAGAAATATGTTGAGCACTGGAATGAAGACTGGAAATACTACTGATTCTAGAATTTTAACCTACTGGAACACTTACGCCATTCTAGGCGACTTAATCCCAAATCTAGAAAACTATTCCAGAGCCCATTTTAGCCAAATGGGTATTTGAATCTATGAAAATATCTAAAAAATATGTATAGTGGGACTCAAATGCAATTGATGGCAACTTAGTCCACTTTGGCCTTTCTAAAAATTTGAAAGTGGAAACAGAAGTTCTTGGTTTACACTTTCTGCACCTCCAAGTATCCGGATCTAAAACTGCCAAATTTGGGATTGTAAGTGACTTTTCATGAATATCTTGACCTATCCAATAAGTGTATGTCTTCAACAACTTTGCAACATATTCTTCAATCATCTTCAATTCTTTAGATCTGCAAACACATAAAGAAAGAAAATGAAATGTTGAATGTTAGGGAATAGGGGCTTGCCTTGGTCAAACCCCTTTTAGGTAATTAAACCAAATAAATAAATAAGATGAAGCATGAACATGAAATGAAGGAATTATAAACCTGCCATGATTCAATAGATCTTGAATTTTTGCACCAATAGATGAAGAATTTGCCCTTGAATGCCTGAAAAATGATCTTGAATGCTCTCCAAATGATCTAACCCTAGCTTGATTGACTTGAGATGGAGAATGAATAATTAGGTGGATCAATTAGGGTTTAGAAACTTGTTTATATAGGAAATCCACCTAAAATTTCCATTATTTTGATCCACGAGGCCGACATGGAGGAAAATTAAACTTAAAACTCAATTTTTCTTGCTCAGACCTTGAGAATGGCCCAAATGGGACTAAGTCACCAAGCTGGGTGACTTAGTCCCACTAGGTTCTTTTGTGAGTTGGATTGTCGGGGAGTGAAGAAATTGGGTTTATATGCTGATTTTATTGGATCTTTGATCAAAATAAGCCTTGGGATGCACAATATGGGGTCATAGGAGCCTATTAATGATTATGTAAAGGGAAATTAGGGCTAGGAACACAAATTTCAATGTGAAAGTGTGATTAAATACACTTTACAAAATTAAAATGAGGTCCACATAGCCTAGAAAGGTACAACATCTAATGTGAATGTGTAAATCACATTACAACACTAGATTAGAATTAAGTTTAATTTACAAGCCTTCTAAATTAATGTGAGAATGTAATTAAATATATTTTATAACATTGAATTAGGGGAGAAATATATCCATTAGAATTAAATACTTAGTAAAAGTCTAGAAAAGTGTGAAAGTCATTTACAACACTTTACAACACCTTTACAAGACATCAATAAATGCATTTTATTCAGTTTGCAAGAGCCCAAGACCTAATGTGGATGTGTAAGACACCTCAAAACACTAAATCAAGGCCTCATTAAGTCTAATTTATCATTAATTATTCCCATATCAAGCAAGAAATACTTTTTTCTACGCAACAAGGACAAACATGATATTGCCTGGTCATGCTAACAACCAAGATTGATTGATAATGTTGGAGTGTTGTTGATTTGGAAGGATACATCCTAATAATGTTGATGGGATTTTTTTTATGTGGGAATGATATATCAAGAAACACCACAAGGATTGGGAAGGATACATCCCAATGACGATGATTTGATTGATATCAAGGCTTGCAGCAAGGATTGGAACAAGACCAAGGATGTGATTGAATGTTTTGTGCTAGATTGCAGGGAGTGGGATTTATTGAAGCACTTGGGGTTGATGAAATTAATGAATATGATAGACGAAAAGATGCTTCGAATAAAAAATCTACATTATATCCTAAAAAAATTAATGAAAGTGAAATGATAATGAAATAATGGAAAAGATTCTTAGAATAAAAAATATATATTATTCATAAATAGCTTGATGAAAATGAAATTCTAATGCAATGAGGGAAAATATGAATGAATGATAGGTGGAACCATAATGTACCAATTAAAACAAAATCAACCTGATGGGGAAATGGATGGGGGGATCTCATTTGCACAATTAAAACACATCGATTAGGATATAAATGATAGAAATAAAAATGGAAGAGATGGGTTGAAGTGATGAATGGTAGGATTGTAGATGGGGGATGATAGGATAGTGACCAAATTTGTGTAATTTAATTATTATGCATTATACTTCCATGTAGTGAGCAATTAATTTTATATAGTATGGGATATTATGCACTAGGGTATGAGGAAACAAGGTGACTTTGTATCGCATGCATAGGCTTAACACAATGAAGAAGAAGCTTTACTCAACATCTCACAAAGTCACAAAGGGATTTGGTGGGGCCGATGCTAGAAAACCACAAACACAAAAGGATGCCTCAATGTAACACAATACCATAAAGGATCTTGGTGGGTAGAATGTGAGACAACCAAGAAAACATGACCATGAATAACCAAGATATATGCCCCTATTTATACCATTCAAAGCACACCATGATATGCTCGGTCTTGGCGACCTCAAGTAGGTATAGTAGGAAGCTCAAAAGAAAGATGAACAAAGATTCCAAAAGCACCAAGAAATCGTAAGAAATCTCAAATATATTTTTCTATGAGGACAATGGGTGGGTGAACTGATGAAGTCTAATGTGAGGAATGTCGTATCCTGCAAGGACCAACGATGTATGTAATAGATTCTAGGATCAAAATGACACCAGGAATAACTAAGAATAATTGAAACCTTAAGGGGCTAATGAATTTTCTTATAAGAACCAGTAGGATAGGGACTCTTGGTGACACAACAGACACAAAAATGGGACATAATGATAAGTATGTACAAGTATGGAACCTAGATGAGGACACAAGACTAACCGTATGTACCAGATCATTGGTTATCCAAAATGTACAATATTTACAAGAGAATATGGATTGTGTGAACCTTACGAATGGCATAGATATCC
The DNA here is from genome assembly GCA_007258455.2 of Sequoia sempervirens. Lineage (NCBI taxonomy): Eukaryota > Viridiplantae > Streptophyta > Pinopsida > Cupressales > Cupressaceae > Sequoia > Sequoia sempervirens. The sequence continues at coordinate 16,382 of VDFB02037126.1, read as the reverse complement.
AAATCATCAAAAGATGAATTAGTGGGAGGATGTGCTAGATATATGAGTGATGAAAATTGATAGGATATTTGCAAGATGTGGGATAGCTCAGTAAAGCGATGATAGTAGGATGGATGACAATAGATTGAATTGGGGGTAGCCTATAGCTAGATACCAATGACAAGGGATTATGGGATATGGATGAATGGATAGAGAGATAAAGATGGGGAGATGGAAGGATGATAGGATGGCGGAATGAGGTGCTAAGTATTTATAGATGAAAGGGATTATTGGATGGAGGATATGAAGATAGGGATGGGGAGATGGAAATATGATAAGATGGGGGGATAGAAAGACAAGGATGGGGAGATGAAAATATTATAAGATGACTCGGGGATAAGAAGATAAGGATGGGGAGATGGAAATATGATAAGATGGGGGATAGGAAGATAAGGATGGGGAAATGGAATGACCATGGGATGAAGGGATGAATGATTTGGAGGGATTAATGGAACCTTGATGATAGGGAGATAAATATAGTGCGATGGACGGGATGATATGGTGGATAGATGGTATGGAATGAGATCTCCAAGGATCTTTTCATGAAGGAAGAAGATTCCCTACTCTAGATATGTCATGTGCAATCAGGTATGAGGGATGGAAGATAGGAGGATGGGTGTATAAGGAAGGGAAATGGATGATGGTATGATAGGTAAATAGGGGAGGTAGGTGGATGATAGCATGATAGTAATTATCATTACCTTTAATAATAAAGTTAATTATAAGATCAAATTAAATGATAATAATGTGAATTTGATATGACTTGTATTATATGTCCATCTTGTCATTTTTGGATCTTGAAATTTTCTAGGTTGTATTTAGGTGTTTTAGGTAGAATATAGGTTGGTAGATTTATTTCTTTTGGTAACTATTTATCTTCATTTCATCCATTGGCATCAATTGAATCTTTTCATTTGAGTAAACTATCTTATCTATTAGTGAATGATTTATTGGCTTGTGATTTTTCTTTCATCTTATTGGTGTCTACCATTATTATTTTATTCATATGGTAGGTCATTATCTAAGTCATTTAGATTCTCTAGTATTACATAGGCCATATTTGCATTCCTTTGATAGTGTGGGTAATAACAATTCTTAGACACATAATGATTACTATTGATCATGTGATGACATGATTTTCTAGCTTTTTAATTTTATCACTTTTTATCTTCTAGTAGGGATCCTCCTTGGGAAAGCATAACATTTCCTTCTAAAAGAAAAGGAATACTAGAAAATTGGTTTCTAATATTTTGAGTAGGAAAAGAGGAGAGTGGTTGCATTAGGAGATTAGTATGTTAACAAGTAGAACATGTTAATTGTAGGGACTTAGAAGATATAATTTGATTGATTTAGGGGATTTAATTGTTGCTACATTAATAGAACACTCAAAAACAATTTAATAATTTGTTGGGACAATAAATGTATACATGATATAATGAAGAGGGTTAGAATGAATTAGTTTTGTTTGTTACTTTAGGGTTAGGAACTGGTAGACATTTTTATGTATATTGCACTAAATGATTGGGTTCAATATTTTATAAATTATATATATTATACTATAATAGACATATACAAATTTAGAGGATGAGGTATACATGTCTAATGTAACCTAGTTCTTAGACACTTTGTCTTTACACAAGTTGACCACTCGCTACTCCAATCTTTAATTTCTACACCTATGACTATGACCTTGTCTAAAAAGGTGGTGCAGTTGAAAATCACCTTGGGGATATGTTGTGCTTAAAGGGAAGATTTGAAACTTCCTTGATAATGAGTCACACACTTTGTTGATGTACAATGATCAAAGACATGATAAGAGATCAACACATGTTCCTAGGATGCCACTATGATGGATTTGTTAATGTGATAAAAATATAAATATAAGAAGATAATGATTTACATTAGGAGATGATCCTACTATCCCATAATTATTAAGGATCTAGAATTATTCTTAAATACAAAATCCTAAATTCTTAACTCAAGGTGTTATGTTGTGCAAGCTTATAGGTAACTATCAAATTTATAAAGCATTGGCATTAAGATCAAAAAATTATCATTTGAAATATTGGGATAAGAGTGAAATGTCAATCAATTCAAAGAATGAAACACACTCATGGTCTAGTCTAGAGGAAGGTAAGATCCTAAGAGATTCAAACTAATCTTGTTCAATAGAAAGCATAATATTATTCATAATAATAAATGCAAAGTTAAGATCATCTTATTTGCAAAAAAATAGACTAAACTTTATAACACTACATTTACAATAGTAAAAAAAAAATTAAAAAAAAACTCTTATTCCCATTACAAAATATATTATAATTAAAATTAAAAACTTAACCTAGACAACCTTTCTATTAAATTTTTATTCTAACTTTTTTTTAAAAAACTCTCATATTAAAATAAACTAAACCCTACTTTGTAACGAGACAAATCTCCTTAATATTCTTTCTAAACTAACCCACCATCCCAAGTTAACTCCTCAATACGCCGATGCTGTCCAAAACCCATCTACATGACAAATGTATTCAAAGTAAACAAAACTCGCATAGGCCAGAACTTACGCATTGACGTCATAGTAAACGAAAGCCACATTTAAGCATTTCCACGTAATGATAAACTAGCAATTGCACCTTGGTGTGCAATGGGTACGCCAAAGATGTTGGAAAGTTAAATAGGAAATTTGTGGTCTATTAGTTGCAAAATTAAAATACTTTTAAAGTAAATTAAAAATTGTTAAAGCTAAAATTTTAACTTTTATTTTAAAACTTGTAAAAATAAAAAATCAATTCCTAAGTAATTTGTATAACTTATTATGATTTCATTCTTAAAAGTAATTACTATTAACTTTTCTTTTATAGGTAAAAATAATTACTATTAACTTAATCTACAATCATATTCTCTCTTGTTTTGACATTGTTATCAATTGAAAATAAACTTAAACTAAAATTTAAATTATATGTGTATATTTTAAATACAATATTATAATATAAATTGTATATTTAAATTTATTTATTTATTTATTTATATATATATTATATTTGAATTGTCTATAATCTAAATTATATAATATATTTTTAAAAAATTATTATATATTAGAAGTATGTATATTTATATTAAATATGTTAAATATTTATTTCATGTTAATTTAATTATATATAAAATTTAAAGTATATCTATATTTATTATGTATATTATGTAATATATATTATTAAAGAAAGGAGCAAAATGAAATTTAAAATAATATTTTAAATATAATCCATTTCAATTTATTTTTTATTTATAAAATAATTTATAATAAAATTATTAAAAAAATTTTGTCTTTTATCACATTGTTGTCATTGGTACATCAACAAAATTTCTAGATTTGTTTGTGTAGTAGACGCGGTTGACTTGCAAAGCAAACAAAAGAAGAAAGTTAAGAATGAATGAAAAAAGCAATATGTAAACAATTTAATAGAAAGAGTGTACATAGAATGGATGAGAAAAGTAAAGAAATAAATCACAAAATACAAAACTATAAATAGAAATTTTGAAATAATTAAATTTTAATAGATGTATAAATATATCCAATTTCAAAATGGAATGCAAATCATATTTTTAAAATTTGGGTGAAATCCCTTAATTCAATATTTAATAAAACAGTTAAAAGATTCATTGAATTTTTATTATCTGTTATTATTTTGTGCTCTCCCTGTTTACGTTTCAATATAAACTATCTCACGCAAAATTTACTTCCATTTAACACTTAGATAGACAACACAATATTTTATTACCCAAAATTTAAACTAAGAATAATCCCTAGAATTTAAATGAAGAATAATCCAGTAAAAAGGTTCGCGAGCCATCAAAACCATAGAATTACATGTGCCACAAACTAAAATTTGAGGCTGCATGCCTGCCACATCTGACATTGGGTAAAACAAATTTCGGTGTTGTCACCTACACATTAAAACAGGTAACAAATGTAAACTTCCAGCCAATATTTTTGTTTAGAAGGATTAAAACTCTTGTGTTGAGTTGAAGGATGCAAATATTTTTCATTTTACGTGAATAGATTGAAGCAGCAGCTCGAGGCAGATTTGGTTTCTGCTTCTATATAAAGTGAAATTGTTGGTGAAGCTTTTTTGTGTTTCAATTTTTTAACTGTTAATTTACTGATAATTTTAAGTATCTAAGTTGGGGGTGTTGGCAGAAATTGAACCAGAACCGATAATAAGCGATGAAACCCGGGCTGCTACGGAAGTATTAGAAATCCATCCAATGCATTCCTGGATTGTAGGCTCACTCTGAGCGATGATTTGTGAAATTGTAAAATAAAAACAACACCAGGCAAGCTATGTTGGCAAGCTGGGCAATAGAGCAGGGATGACTGTGATTTTGCTGGCATCACCATTGACAGCACACTCGAAGGGTGCTTCCCCATTTCTGTGCAGATAGAGGCGGACGAGGCCGAATGCTCTTCTTCATTTCATTTTAGCATGTATTTGACATTTTATAGCTGGAAGATTTCATTTTGTAAGATTTGATATTTATGGCTAAAAGATTTTATATAGCAGGAAGATTTGATTTATATTGCTGAAAGACGACTGTATTTCCATGGATTGAATCCTTTTTGGTAGTTTTGTTCGATTTACAGTGTTTTACTTGCTATTTTATGTTGAAGCTGTAAAGATCAAGCTAAGTTTTTGTTGTTAGGCTTTTAAATGCAGTGGAGTTCTTCAAGTCTAATGATTAATGTCAATTTCTGTGTACATTTGTTTCTGCAGATAGTGTGGTGAAGGGCTTGCAGTGATAATGTTATGTTCACGAGTAGCTTTAAGTAAGTAAATATTTGTTAATCTTTTGGTCTGTTTATTTTATTTAGTTCTGTTGGTATCTAAATTTCAAATTAAGTTCTGTAACTTTAAGAGGAACGAAATTTCAATTGCACATGTGTGTTCAACAACCGTGGATTCCAGTAACTGACCGACACAAAATCTTATAAAGAGCAAACAAAATAAAGTGGTGGAGATAGTAACATACCTCTGAAAGGTCTTCACTATTTCGTAATAGATTTCAGCAGGAGATCAAACAAGCAGCAGACAGTTCCATGGCAAAGTTCAGCAGCAGCTAAAATATCCAGGAAAGCCTTCTACAAGTGTTCCAAAAAGCAAGCAAATTTATAAAGAAGGAATACAAAATATCGATAGGACTGTGCATAAAAATATCTATGCATTCATTAGGCATGGCGTAGGGAGATGGGTAGGAGGAATTGTCATAATAAATGCATGTTAAGCCCGTGATTTTTCAACAGTGGCCTGACGCACTAATCTTTTGAAAGAGAAAAACCACAGTAATTAAAACTGACAAAAGGCAGAGTAAAAATGACAGTTGGCTGATTTGATGTTCACAACCCAGATTAAATTAGTGGTCAACCATACCTGCTGCGTGAAACTGAGGCATTGATTTAAAGATTTAGCACGTAGGAACCTGTTACACACGCTTTAAACTGGGGAAACGAAAATCGATGAAAAATGATGGACGGCTTAGATGTGATTTTCTGTCAACCAGGCTTTCTAATGGCTTTTCAACCGTATGTAGGGAAAATGAACTTTGAAAGTTCATATGGGACACGCCTTCGGCGTAAAAATCAAAATCAAATCAGAACTGACATAATAGAAAATGGAGAGAAACTTCAATTAGTCTATAATTGTCTTAGTGGTATACCTTGTCAACACAGAAGGGGTGAGCCGTTACTCCCACGGATATTTCATGGAAGACTCTAGCTTTGACATTTTCACACCACTTTCCCACTCCCTCTATACGTCACATAAGAATTCTGCTATTTTTTAGGTGCAGTATTATAATCTCAATTGAAGAAGAAGAAGAACCAACAATGTCGTGCAGTCTGTGTGGCGACGTGGGCTTTGAAGCCTATTTATTCCAATGCAGGAAATGTCTATTGCGTTTTCAGCATCAGTAAATTAACATTTACCCTCCTTATTGCTCTCATTTTATTCAGTTTTAGATAGACAAGTTTCAAGTAGTATATAGTAATTTATTGTTTCCATTTGTTCAAGGACTATCAATTTTGATCTTGTGGGTTTTGCTCTTTTGGTCAGATATTGCAGCAGAGCATATTATGAGAATGTATCAGTTGAGAGTATCAGTGAAGTGTGCGACTGGTGCTTCAGTATTCAAGAGAAGGATGCAGGCTCCGATGTTAAGCTTATGTCCAGGGATTCTGTTAAGAAAAGGAGAAGTACTGGTTTTGGAGAGTGTACAAACATGACCCACAATAGCAAAGGAAAGAGAATTCTGAGAAAAACGTGTGCTGGTATTAATGGACAGATACCCAAAGAGCTGAAGAAGCAGAGGAATCCTGAATTTATATACAGGACTGAAAGAAGAGTTGGGCAGAAATATAAGCTTCTTGATGAAATTGTCTGTTGATTGCAATGGTTTACATTGTAGAGAAGCTAATTTCTGAAAACCGATACATACTTTCCAAATAGAGATTGGTGAAAGCTATTTTATAAACCATCTATTAAGTTTTTGTATTTTGTGGGACTGTATGTTCATGAACAGAAGAAACTTTCTTTAGAATTACCTCTTATGTTGTTTGAGGATAAAAGTGTTCGAATTCTCAATTTACTCTAAACAGCATTTGAGATTTATAGTGATTAGTTTCCATTGTTAGTGGAAAGGATGTTTTCATATTTGCTTGATTTATAAATTTTGTAAATGTAAAAGATTAACTATTTAGTTAATATTTTTCACTTTTTAGTTTTTAATATAGAACAAAAATATAGTTTGTGGTTTTTTAATTGGTTCAGTGTTGGGAAATAGTTTTTTAAATTTTCAATTAATATAATTTAATCAAAATGCTTCATTTCAATCATAAATTAAGTGATTATAAAAATCAGAGTGGTCTGTAATATATATTTAAAATCAGAGTGATCTGTTATATATATATATATATATATATATATATATATATATATATTTCTGTTCATTTGAATGCATTATATGTTTCTTATTGGCTATGATATGTTTCCTGAGGTTCGACAGAAGCTATTTAGATCTGGTCTAGGATTACACTTCATTATTTAGTTAGCTAATGAATATACAGAGAGTGAATGAAGTTGAAATTAGTCATGTATTTGTTGCCTGGCTTGTTTTACATGGTGTTGCAGTCTAGCAAAGGGGCTCCGATGAAGGGATACCCTACAAGCAGCCTAAAGTTTTATTCAAATAATCGGTTGCCATGAAGTCACTAACATAGCTATTTTGTTAATTCAAAACTATCTTTACAAACCACGATAAGATTACAACTGTGGTTGGGAGTCACATGTGAAGGATGAATCGCTGCAGGATATCTGATAGGAGGCCAAGAGGCTTGTGGAGAAGCGTAGAGATTCTCTTCCTCCCCATGATGCTGTACACAAAGCTCTATCAGGATAGGTTCAAAGGGAGGTCTTCACACGGGTTTGCTTATATCCACTATTATGTCTACGTGTCTGATGGTTTCTATGCAGGCTCTTGTGGTGGATCGAGGTTGGTATCTACTGAGTGACTGGGGCGTTTAGTTCTTGAGTGCAACAGGCGGTTGGTCCATCGTGTAAGGGTGGGATCTCCATTTCTGCGGTTAGGCAGGCTCTATCTCCCATGCTGGCTTCGAAGGCTTCATTGACGCCTACTAAAGTTGGCTTCTCTTCCGATGAGGGCAGGGATAATGACATTGTTCTCGGCGCTTCTAATGTGATGCAGCTTGGAGGAGCGGTATGTAGATTGTGCAGCTTCGCTGTTAGTGCGAATCATGTAAAGGACTTGGATCTCTGTGCCTGAGCTAGGTTTGGGCAAAAATGCAGAGTTGGATGCAATTTGTGACATACCTAGATCTGCTTCTCAGCTCAACAATGCGCTTATCGAGAGGTTTTTACATTGTAGACCTAGCATAAATGTGTTCAAGTCTTGGGCTCAACGAATGGATTGTTGGCGGATATTAATTTCGACTGCCAAAAACATTAAAGGCAGAAGCTTCTACCATCTTTTACCAACCGTTTCTTCGCTGCCATTCACCGACCACCAAAAACATGTGCAATTTTTCTAGCTCCATGTGAAGTAGTTTCTAGATCTTCGAGATCTCTCCAAAGACCTCTATAAATAGAGGCAATTGTAATCGTTTTCATTCAGGCAATGCAATTAAAGTTTTATATATTTCTTTGCCTCAATTTGCATTTATTATTTCTTGCCTCTGCCCACCTCCTACAAGTGGTATCAGAGCCGATGGTGGAATCCATTGGACCATTCAGACTGCTGTGCTCAATAAGACCCTCTCTGTCAACGTGCTGAAATCGCTGTTGGAGATCTATGAAAGGTTGCTGCTTGTTTTGTTTTGTTTTGCAGATATAAAGGAGCTGATTATATGAGGAAGAATCCGAAGGAGTCTTGCTGCTACCAGTAAGACAAAAACCTCAAGAGATCTTTGCCAAGTTGAATGAAAGAGGCTGTCGCTGCCCATAGAAGAAGTCGCCAGTCAAGGAAAAGTGAAGATCATAGATATGGATCGCAGTCTACAAAGAATCATTGTAAAGGAGGTCTTTATCAAGCTGTAGCTTGCAAGATCAGCCAAGTTGTTGAAAGAGATCGTTTGGAGATTCTGTCACCATTTGTGACAGATGCCAGAGGAGATTAAGCAAGATTTTGGAGGAGATCTTGTCACCATTTGTGACAGACGAAAGGTTTCAAGAGTTTTTGTTGAATAAGGTGGGCATCACAAAAGGAATTGGTAGTTTGAAACATCATCGAATTGGCTTCAAGGAAGTGTATGGGTCGGAGTAGATTTCAATCGAAGTCTGTGAGTCTAGCCTAGCTTCGTAGAGCTGAAGAAAGTAGTGAAAAGCAACAGATAAATGAAATAGTGTTTGTGTTTGTATGAGCTAAAGCTCAGATGATGAAAGACAATGATGTAATTAGTGGTAGAAATTAGGGGGGACTGTTGGCGGATATTAATTTCTACAGCCGAAAACATTAAAGGAAGAAGCTTCTACCATCATCTACCAACCGTTTCTTCGCTGTCATTCACCAACCACCAAAAACATGTGCAATTTTTCTAGCTCCATGTGAAGTAGTTTCTAGATCTTCGAGATCTCTCCAAAAACCTCTATAAATAGAGGCAATTGTAATCATTTTCATTCAGACAATGCAATTAAAGTTTTATATATTTCTTTGCCTCAATTTGCGTTTATTATTTCTTGCCTCTGCCCACCTCCTACATGGATGGATTCAGGCCAATTTAAAATCTCAGGCTCAGACCAAGGGCTTCATTCTGATTTCCTTCATCAGTCTTGATGATTGTGCTTGGACTGTCGATATTGGTCTGTCGTTCTTTGGCGGAGCTGGTTTGCTCCTTAGTTCCTTGGCTTTTTGCCTAAGGAAGTCTTTATGCAAGCTCCTATTAGGGTCAGACTTCCCAGATTACCATGGGAGTATTGGGAGACGGAGGGGTTGAAAGATATGGCTACCTCTATTGGGAAGCCCGTGGCTATAGGTTTAATAACCAAATCTAAAAAATAGTAGTTGTTTTTGAGACATTGTGTGAATATGAAGATTGATAAGTGCTTTGATTGGTTCATCGAGTAGTTAGTTGATAAATTTACTTTCTTGTCTTTATTTTGGAGATTTCTCAGGCTTTTTATAAGGAAAAGATTACCAATACAAAACTCTTGAACTTTAATTTTTATTTTTTTTAAACTATTATAAAGGTGATTCTGATATGACTGAAAATGATTGAGAGTTTTGAGGTATCATTCATCAAAAGGTTCTAACTCATGCAAGTATGTAACTTGATACTCCTTATCACCGATGGGGTATTGTAAAAAGACACAAAAAGATGAAATCTTGATCTCAATTGATAAGATGGCATTAGAGCCAAAGACAAGAGAATATGGAGCTGGATCAATTGGTGTTTGGATGATAGTGCAATATACTCAAAAGGCACAATTGAATTGTAGGTGTCGATCCCAACCAACATCATTGATTATCTTTTTTGATATTTTTATGAGGGTTTTATTAGATACGTCTTCTTGACTATTACCTTGTGATTAGTATGGAGGTGGATGAATGATGTTGGATAACGAAGCACTTGCAAAGAGTGATACTTCCTTATTTTTGAATGATTTACCATTATCAATGATAATGGTAGAAGGGATATCATAACGATAGATAATTAAAGAAGGATGGATTTAGAAATTTGTTTTCTAGTGGTATAGGTAAGAGGAACAACTTTGTCTCATCTAGTGAAGTATTCATTTGGTGATGACTATGAATTTTTGGTCATTGGATAAAGATGGGTGGATCTTACAAACAAGATCAAGGCCCCATTGTGGAAATGGCTAGGGAGTGGTGAAGGGTTGCAACACTTGTGACAATGCATGAGTTAAATTTCTATGCTACTGATAAGCTAGAAATTTATTTACAAACTAGCCAATAGTAACATATCTTAATATTTTTATAGCTAAGATAAAAGAACTAGTGTGTGCACCACAAATGTCATTATGCACCTCCTTTACTACAATAGGAGCCTTTTTTGAGTTTAGGAATGTAAGTAGGGTACCATTGAAGCTCCTTCGATATAATTTATATTCCAAGGATGGTGAAATGGTATGAGTGATGCATAAGGGTTTTACATTGTGTGCAAGATAGATTAGGTGGTAATGTTAGATTATGGATGTAATGTTAGATTATGGAGGTAATTATATATGTCATGATACCAAGGGTTGTCTGGACCAACAAGTTCATAGATGAGCTCTAATTCTTAAGCATCATATGTAGGGATGAAAAGGCTCTTGACTAATAATTTATAACACTAACTATTTTATGGAATATCCAAAAGGAATCTAATTGTATCCATAGAATCTACTCAATTTTATCAACACTAGGCATCTATTCAAACTCAATGCAGATCAAATATTCTTTGGAGCTATTTGTAGCATCTAAAAATGTCTCGAGTATACCACATACCAAGATTTCACCTATTAACACCATTTCTCTCCTAACTCGCCTATTTTCATCTATTTAATTAAATAATGACATATTTAGTTAAATTCACTATTTTCTTCTATTAATCAAATAATTAATTTTATTTGATTAATTTATCCTTCACACTAATTTTTCTTCCCTTTTGATTAAATAATGCAAATTGTTTAATTAAATGTCATTCACCCTCTTTGATTAAATAATTCCTAATTTTTTAATTAAAGCTTCTAATTCCCCCACTCAAAAAATTAAATAATTTCTTAAATTGTGTAATTGACTAGTATTTCGTCCAATCATTCAAAGAATGTTCTCATGGAATATTCCCCTTTTCAAATTCAAATTTCTCCCTCCACATGGAAATATCTCCCACATGCTTCCTAAAATCAAGGGACTTATTTTTCCCTCAAGCATTTTGGACATTTGATTAAATTTTTGATCCATATCATTATGAATTATCAACCCTTGATCCAATATTTTATCCATGTCTTCATATCTATCCATTTTCCTCTATTGGTTAGCTAATTCAAGCCTCACCCTTGATTCAATCTAAAATTCTATAAATACTTCTCATTTTACATGATATTTCATCACACCCATTGAGAGCACATTTACTCTACTAAAATTCCTACTCAACCTTGAGCTTCTAAGTATTTTTGGATCACCATTATCATCCTTTACCAAGTTTTTGCATCACCCTTGACAATGGATAAGGAAATTTGAGCAATCCAATATTCAATCATCACTCAATTACACTCAATCCATAATGGGATTACTAGTTTTCCTCTTTAGTTTTTTTCATTATGCTTTAATTGATGTTTGATGCTTGAGAATGAATCTTTATTCTTTCTTAAGGTTGTAGGCTTAATTTCATTGAATATGGATTTAACTTGGTCAATTATCTTTCTTAATTAGTTCAATTTAGTTGTATTTGATCATGTTAACTCACCATATGAAATTTTGGCATGCCTGGTGGGACCCCATGTCCCTAATCTAATATATTTTTTTGAGTTTGTCATATTGTAGGTTTAGGAGGACAATTCAATGCTTCTATAATCCATTGATGTTTCTATAGGTCCTTTGACACTTCTACAACTAGACAATTCGATGCCATTTTTACCCTTTGATGTCTTTTCCTTCTAACTAGCATGTCATGTATGTCAAAGATCGATGCTTTTGTGAAAGCTTGACACTTTTGTGCATGATAGTCCAACACTTCTCTTGGAACAACTCAATGCTTCTGCATGGTAAACTAGAGAGCTAGTTTAGGGTTTTGATTTGATTTCATCTAGTTTTTTAGCTAATCGTGACTGTTCTTTGTCTTATGTTTTCTATTTTTTCACTAACTCTTTGTAAGAAAATTATCTTGTAGGAGTTGGAATATAGCTAATGATTTTGATCACTATGGCTTATAATCTAGAAACATTTAAATTTTGGTGTTCTTTAAAATGAAGTCAACTTTCTTTTGGGTTTTAAAAATAACAACACAACTTACATCTTTCCTCTGGGTTTAAAAAGAGCAATGCAACTTCATGCTTTGGATTTGGTGCTTAGAATGAACCGAAAATTTGAATCCTTGGTGCTAATTTAAAATGAACAAGTAAGAGCTTTGTATTCCGTGATTGTAGGTTTTAGATGTGTATCCTCTCCCCTTGTGTCTTGTGTGAACTTGGGTGAAGAGAAACATATTTAACTTGCATTTTATTTTCTTTTTAGAAAAAGTAGTTGTCTATCTATCCTCTCCCCTTATGCTGCATGTGATCTTGGGTGATGAGAACATAACAATAGTAATCCTTCCCTTATTGTTAAGAGGCCTGCCTAAGGATTTCGTCACCTTAAGGTTTTATCTCAAGTGACATTTCTAATGTGCTATAAAAATTGGATGAGAGTGAAATTTGTAGTTTGATCCACATATGTAACTAATTAGACTTTATCTAGTGGTCCTGGGTTATTTTGGATATGAGGAGATGTCTAAGTAGTCAACAGTGTTCATGGAGTTCTACCCACTATGAACCAATTGTATTTGAAGCCTAAGACCTATTGAATGTCCTCTATAGTATTTCATATTGATGTTGTCAGCATGAGAAGTTACTCACCATGTTTGGTCCTTGGTTGAGGTGATAAGGTGTCTTGTTAGGATTTAATCCTCTCAAGGCAAGGGGTGTTAAGGTGGTACATTAACTTAGCATACCCTACTTACCCATTCCTTAGATTTAGATTAATAAAAAAGTGTGGTGAGCCTACTTTAGTTGGGAATGCTTGTACTACCACTAAATAGGTTGTACTTCATGGTGTGTTTCATTGTGGAGACATTGTGAAACTTATTAGTCTGACTATGTGGAAGAAGGACACATGAAAAGCACCCAATCACCCAATAAAGTTAGTTTACATGTTGTATACTATATTTTTGAAAAATAAAAACTTCAAAAACCTAATTCAAATCACACTTTAAATATCTTATGATAATTTTTTGTATTTTTCTTGAAAGTGCAGAGATTTTGTGTAAATTGATTCTTCTATTTCTATTAAAATGATGCTTTTGTTTGTACATCAACACTTAAATTGCACATCTCAATGTGTTTGTTAGAGAAAACAAACATTTATAAATTGACACTATTTTATGACATTTTGATGCTTTTGTCAAACTTCCGTGATTTTGTAAATACTTTGATGCTAGTGTAGTGAATAGTGTAGTGCTATTATCAAAAGAGCTCAACACTTTTCTCAAAAATTGAAAACAACAAACTTCAACAAACTGTTTGGTTCCATACTTTGGTTTACAAATACTAAAATTTTATTTGAAATTATTGAAAAATAGGTTTCTAGTAATTGATATCAATCAAAATAGCAAACAAAATCATTTTCATTATCATAATACTCGTTCCAACATCAAACCATAAACTTTCAACAATCAAAACATCTCACTTCAAATGAAAACTTGATATTTTGACACAAATCATTTAGACTTAAATTGATCACCCTATCAACTAGTTTAGCTTCATACTTGGAAACAATCTATTTTCAAGCATATAGTTGAATTGGTAAACATCATTTAGGATAAACTTACTTTGGATTCATGAATCTACTCTCAAAGTTTGCAAGTTCATCATCATCAACATCAAACATATCTAAAGATTGAGTCTAAAACGTTCCTAAAATTGAAAGTTTCATATCCTCCATCCATTGATAAAATCATTTAACATTGGTCCTAAACCTATCAAAGTGTCATTATTAGCAAAATTTTAGGCAACCAAATAATTTGAACAAGGTCACTTACATTCAACATCTTCTAGGGTAGATACAACTTGTATGGTTACAACTAGGTATCAACACAAAAGAAACATGGAAACAAACCCTTGCTACCCTAATGTACCTACTAATACAAGTACAAATCCAAATGGTTCAAATGATCCTACCAACATAGGTGTTAGTGATCAACCTTTTGGGATGCCACAAACAACTTCTCAAGGGTATGGACTTCCTCCATCAAAAAAATTCAAAACATCAAAACTAGCTATCCCAAGGAGAAATGGTTCACATAGAGGACATTACAAACAAAAATCATGACTTCACTCCTGAGGAAATACTAGAAATGCAACAAGACCAATATTTTATTTAAGCATTAGAAGTAGTGATAAGTCAAGATCCAATGCATGCTTAAACTTGCACAACGATGTACAAAAATTCCAACAAATTTTGATGTGAATACACTACAGGAGCAACCCCTTTCAAACGTAACATCCATGAATCATCCCCCTCAAAGTGAACCTTTGGTCCATAATTTCATACAAAAAATTCCACAATCATCCTCATCAAACATACCAATTCAACCAATGGTTACTATGGTAGATTCAACCAACCTTACAAATAAACATGGAAATCAATTGGGTAGCTACCAAAATCTAGGGAATCACACAAATTTAGGCATTTAAAACACTAGAATTCTCCAAAACACCAACATTCCACCCACATTCAACACCAATATTTCACCTACATTCAATGCTCAAAACATTCACATAAATGTCCCTAATATTCAAAAAAATCAAATGTCACAACAACACCAAGGTCCACAACAACCTCAAGGTTCTCATCAACACCAAGGTCCTCAACAACATCAAGTTCAAAAAAATCAAATCTCCCAACATCAAAATCAAATCCCGCCACAACATCAACATAAGTAATATTCATCCCAAAATCAACAATATCAACATCAAGGTCAAGGTTAAAATTTTCTTCCATCACAACAACATCAACAACCCACTCGCAACACCATCTCATAAAATAAAAAAAATTGCCAACATCAACAATGTACCACCCTACAACAATTACAACATCAACAACAAAAACTTTCTAAAGAATAATTAATGTCACAACAAAATCTTCATCAATTGTCACACATCAATTTTCAACAACCAAATCCATTACAACAAAACATTGTCCCTCAACAATAATAGAGATCTTACAATGCATTTCCTCAACATCAATGGAATCCACAATATCAAAATGGTCCTTTATCTCAAGGAAATCCTTAATATCAAACCAATTTTGCACCTCAAGAAAATTTGTAATATCAAAATAGTCCTTTACCTCAAGGAAATTTACAATACCAAAATGGTCCTTTCCCTCAAGGTAATTATCAGTCTCACATGGGGTCATATGACATGAATGTTCCTCCATACAAAGATCAAAATGTTTACAACACATATAATCCAAAGATTCCACCCATGGACTTTTCCTCAAAAATTCAAATGTTAAATCAAAAGATTCAAGACATTCAAATGAGGAAAACCAAAACTTCCTATGTGGCTCAAGATCCATACCCATGCTCATTAATTAAAACATCACAATGATTGCATTTTCTCCAAATTTTGAAATACCCAAATTCGACAAATATAAGGGATGTGAAAATCCTAAGGAACATATTAGAGAGTTCTACATCACATGCATGGAAGTTTCATTAAATTATTCATACCTTATGAATCTCTTCCCAAGAAGTTTGGGAGGGCAAGCCATAGAGTGGTTTTCACAAATATCCCAATGAATCAAAACTTTCCATGAGATAATAGATAAATTTGTAGCTCACTTTTCCTATAAAATTGATGTAGATGTAACCTTGGAGAGCTTTACACTCTTAAATATAACAAAGGAGAAGCCTTTTCATATTTCTTAAAAATATGGAGACAGAAGGAAAGAAAATATAAATGGTTCATGCCTAAGAAGCAACAAGTAGAAATCATTATAGATAACTTAGATACAAACTTAGCCTTTCAACTAAGAATGCAATGTGTAATGACACTTGAAGAACTCGTATCGAATGGGCTTAACAT
>VDFB02037125.1:0-70147 GCA_007258455.2 Sequoia sempervirens | reverse complement strand
CATTTTAAAATACCAAATTTAATCTATAGTTTCCTTCTCCATATTTACATAAAATAACGTGAAGGATCAAAAGGTTGATTAAGTTAGGTAAGAAGAAATCCCTATGAACACTTATAAAAAATACTTCCATTTTTTATAAAATATCATTAAATTAAATTTCTCTCCATACTTACAACCAAGGAAATCAACTACCTAGCTCTAGAAAATTATAAGTTACAACAATTTCCAAAATCACAAAAACATTATCATTGATTTTGAGCTCAAATATAACTATATCTATTTTTTTCAAATAGCATAGGAGTATTAATCATGAGAAAAATATAAAAAGATTGATGGCCAATTAAGAAAATCACTTTTCTTATGTTACGATAGGGTAAAGGTTTTTTCTTTTATAGTATTTCTCTAGAATTTTGGGGGTAGATACTAAATAGATGAAAATCCTTAATAATTAATCACTTTACATCTAAATTATTTTTGTAGGAGGATGAAAATTAATCAGTAACCTACCGAGTGGTGAACTATGGGTAGTGAACTTACAAATTAAAATTAAGACCAATTTCCTAGGAGACCTCGTGCTCAAAGGTGGCCATCTATAGGTGGTTGTACAAATTTATCATTTTGTCACTTAGACATATTTTATTAAGGTATGTACATATAAAAAATAATAGGGATGAGAATATAATAAATATCAAGGGGTTAAAGGGGTCAACAACAAAGAGAAATCAAATGAAAGCTTAGCACATATGAAGGGGAGCAAGTTTTAGAGTCTACATGTTAAGGGTAAGTTGTAGAGTCTATTGAAAGGATATGCACTTATGAATTCCATACTAAGCCTATAACTCATGAAAAGACCCCCTTAACCTAATTTAACCATTCAAAAATTCATAACCATTCTTGAGTAATAAATTTGTGAAAGATCAATTTTAAACAATATAATTTATTCCTAGATTAGTAATAACCATGAGAATATATGCCCATTTTGGAAGAAATAAATACTATAGGGGTGTATTAAAGAGTAGCACTTAACCACTTGATTAATAATAGCAAGTAACTAGAGGGAAAAACTATCAAGAGATTTGATCAAGATTCCACTAAAATAACAAAGGAAGAAAGAAAAAATAAAAAGGCTTTGAAATTTGTTATTATGATAAATGGGACATGTGCCTAGGTGTTGTTACAACTTTGAGGTCCTCTTAAATATATTGCTAAGAGATGAGTAAAATATGAGAACATTTTTAATGATTTAAGCTACCAATATGCATCAAATATTTATGTATTGATCTCGATAAGGCTCTGAGGGCATACAAAGTGTCATCAAAATGCCATACAATACCATGAGGCCAATGTATTATCTTTCAAACTATAAAATATCATTGATGCATAAAGTCATGCAAATTATATTATTTGTGTAGTGTCTTAATCTATGAAGAAAACACTATTGTTCAAACATTTGGCCTTTTTTTACCTGACTAGAAATTGAACATCGATCCCCTATATCAGTTAGTGTCTTGTGTTGTTCTAATCTCCTATGACCCTCACTATTTTGTAACTCAACCTATATATCCAAACTATAAAGTTAGATACTATGCCAAACTCTATAGCTAAAAAAATAATTAAAATTCAATATAAATATTATAAACACACTTACACCATATTGGTAATCTAGTTCCTCTTGCCTAAAAATTCAATATAAATATTATAAACACACTTACACCATATAGGTAATCTAGTTCATCTTTCCTATGATGCTCGACACCATCAAGAGAGGTATGTCCTCACATGAGTGTTTACATCAATCTATAATATAACAAATACATATTTACCTATTATTTCATAATACCTAATTGTGGATGCTTTTCTACACTTGCTCAAAACAAACAACCATTAGCATTGTTAGTAAATTAAACAAACCAAAATAAGCATCCCTATGAGATATTCAAACACACTTGATAATGCAAATAAAACCATAAAAGATCAAAGAAACTAATTCAAAGCATATTAAAAGCATATGCAAACCTATCCCATAGTGGGAGTAGTGCTCCTTTGATGTGAAAAGGATGCCCTTTCCCACCCCCTTAATAAGCTTCCAAAATGATGAACAAGCAAAGATGAGTGATCAAATGCAAGATGAAATGTGCCTATAGTGTAAATGTATAAGAGTGTGGATAGATTTCAAGTAGAGAAGGCCTCTATTTATAGGTTAGAGGTTTGAAGAATTGAAGAATAGGAAGAATGTGGGATTAAAAAAGGACCAATGGCATTGAGACATTTGTCTCAATGCTAATGGGTAAGGACTGATCACGCTTTGTATATGTTTGTAAGAGGCACCAAATGAATGTTTGAGAGGCATGAAATTCATGTGCTTGAATTGTTTTGGGGGGAGAAATTGTTTGAATAAGAAAGTCAAGTGAAGGAATATTCCCTTTTGAGAGGGAAAATGAGAAAATTAGTCAATTAGAAAATTTGATTTTCATGTGCAAGTGGGTGGTTAGTCAAGGGTTGAGTTTGACTTAGGTTGAGTCAAAAGCTAGAGAATGGGAAATTAGGATTAGGAGTTAATTAATTAACTTGGAGGAATTTAGGGAATTTGATATTTGATTTAAATGGTTTGATTTATTAAACCAGATAAGAAGACTTTGAGGATTTAATTAAATAAATTGATTTGTTTAATTAAACAAGAGGACTTTGGGGATTTAATTAGATAAATTTATTTATTTAATTAAACAAGAGGACTTTGGGGATTTAATTAAATAAATTGATTTATTTAATTAAACAAAAGGATTTTAGTGATTTAATTAAATAAATTGATTTATTTAATTAAATAAGAGGACTTTAGTGATTTAATTAAATAAATTGATTTATTTAATTAAACAAGAGGACTTTAGTGAATTAATCTAATAAATTACTTTATTTGATTAATAGAGGAAATGATGTTAATTGATCAGAATTAGATGCATGATGTCTATTAAGATTATTTGCATGTCTACATTTTGTCCCTCTTTGAAGCAATGTACCTACTGCATTGGTTCAAAGAATAACCTTGCTGAGATCAAAATTCATTTTTTTTTATTTGCCCCAATGGAAAGAAGTACGCTGGTACACTACCCCCTTGAGAGATGGGGTGAAAATTCCAATTTCGGGTCGAGCTCACAATAAAGATTCAAGATTAATTCAACTCAGAGAGGACTAGAAAGCTCAAATGTTTGATGTAGACAAATTTGATGATGTATAAACAATCATCGGCCATGGGTAGCCTCATGTATATTATGATATATCACACATATTTGATACTTGCATAGAAATGTTAGTAAAGATAGAAGAATCAGAAGAATAAGAGGGATCAACCCTTGATTCCAAGAAGATGCAGAAGTCCAACAAGATGATGAATTTTCGAGACTTTATTAGATATGATGATGAATGATGATGGTTTTCTTATCTAGGGATTGGGGATGTAAAGAGAATAACTTTCCATATGTTTGATAACACACATAGATATGGTGCATCAAGGTACAAACAACTCGGATGGTGTGGTATCTAGTGTGATGGACTTTGACTCAAAAAATAGATAGGAGTATTCTTGTTCACACTTGACATACATAAACCTCACTAGAATGTGTTTCAGAAGTTTCAAACATCTTGGACCAAAACACAAAAAGGCATAACCTATCAATGAAATAGTCAACAAGCTATCTAAAACTTCTTCCATACACACCTACCAAAGCAAGTATTCACCAAATTATGTTACAAGAATGTCCAACAAACACAACAAACGAAAGATAATGATCAATGCCCCATTCCTTTCTCTCTAAAACTTTTTAGATAGACATCCTTGAGAGGTCATGGGAATAGGTGCAATAAAATTAATCACAAGAAAAGATCAAGTAAACAAACAATTCAATGTTCTCCATATCACTAGCCAAGACTAAACTATGGTGAAGTCTGATGTTGATGTCCATTGTAGGAAGGATGCATCCTAGGACATGATGTTATGAGATGATTTTGAGACTAATGAGATGATGGGCTATTAATACCAAGAATTGACCAACTTGTTTACCTACTGACCTAGACTTGAGACCTTGACGTTTGGGTTTACACTTTTAAATTTGCTATACTTGTTATGATTGTTTTGCCAAAGGTTAAAGGTGATGATTGATTTATTATGGATGATTGATTATTGTGGGTGAAGTGAAATGAGACAGATGGATTTTTTTAAATATTTGGATTTTTTTGACATTTTTGTGATGTTTTGAGGTTGTTTTTAGGTTTTTAGGTTTTTAGGTTATTTAAATGTTTTTGTGTTTTTTGTGTCTCGGGGGTTGATCAAAGATTAGCCTTGCCTATGTTTAAGCTCAGAGATGACATAGTTCAAATTAACAACTCAATGCTCTATTTTGGGAATGTTGAATAACCTTGTCCTTTCAAACAATAAGCTTGGTGGCACCATTCCAAGTGAAATTTGTGGTGGATTCAAGAAAATAGCTTTTCTTGATTCTATGTATTTACAACATTATGGGGTGTTAGATCCTTCATGGAATGCTTTGGTTGGAAGTATTCCTAAGTAGATTGGAGATTGCATTTAAAATGGTTGAGTTATCTTTACAGGGAAACTTGCATACTAGTCACATTCCTCAACAACTTTTTCTTCTTGGAAATCTTACTCTACTGGATATGTCTTTCAATCTTCTTAGTGGACCCATTTTACCTGAGTTTGTAAGACTTCAAAACCTCCAAATCCTTAGTTTGTCTAATAACTAGTTCACTGGCAGTATTCCAATAGAGTTGGGAAATATTTCAGGTCTTGTGAGTCGATGTTTATTTGCAGGTGAAAGTGAAATGGGATGGATTTTTTTGGTATTTTGAAAGGTTTTGAGGTTGTTTTGGGATTTTCAGGATGTTTTACAAATGTTTTGATTTTCAAATTTTCCAATGATTTGGTGTTTTATGAGAGTTTGGACCAAGAAACTAACCTAAGGACCTATCTTGAGGGCCTCAGGGGCTGATAAAAGATTAGCCTTGCCTAAATTATACACGTAGAGACCACATAGTTCAATTGACACAAAATAATTTATTGATGAGATATGAACAAATGGATTGCCAGTTTATTATGACAAACTCCTAAAGGACTGACCTAAGTGTTTCGGGGGTGATCAAAGATCAACCTTGCCTACGTTTAGAGCTCAAAGACTTGTAGTTCAACAAGACGACTCTATTTTTTGACTTTTTTTTAACTTTTTTCTAACTTTTTGACATGTGTTTGGATTTTGATATGTTTTGGATGTTTCTAGGTTTTCTGATTTTATGATGTTTTTGGAATTTCTAATATTCTGAATGTTTTTGAATTTTTTTATTTTAAGGAAGACTTCAAGAATATACACGAATGCAATCCAATGTAGGTATAAGAACATGCCCCCAGCATGGTACGATAGACTACTCCAATATAGGCAGGACAAATTGACCTTAGGAATGGGTCGAGTAGTACTATGAGGGATTATGATACGAACACAAGATCAAGATATGATGTAGACACAGATGGGTGATGGATGGAGATATGGAAGTGTGATGGATGAATGATGCAAAAAAAGCCATAGAGATCATGGTGGACAGAAAGTGCTTATTTACACGAGGCGCCTATATGCCAAGTTTTCACCAAGGTACTTTCCCAAAGCGCCACCAAAGTGGTTTTCACTAGAGGACGGTTTTTTTCTTTACTATTTTCAATCCTTTTTCTATTTTTTTTTGGATTTTTTATATTTTTTGATTTTTTTGTAATTTTAGATTTATACCTTGCAAGTTTAGGCATAATTTTTTTTGAGATGGGAGGTATTGATAGGCTCCTGCAAAGGCTCTCCCTCAGGTGTAGATAGTTGATATGCTCCTGATTTGTAGCTCGTTGTGATGATGAAGGGTCCTAACCAATTGGGTTCAAACTTTCCCTTGCTATCTGGATTTGGTACATTCTTCTGATTCTCCTTTAATATAAGCTCTCTGACTTGAAAGGTTTGACTCTTGATCTTCTTGTTGTAGCTCCTCTTGAGATGGTTTTGATAGACATGCAAGTGGTGTACAACATCTATGCACCGCTCATCCAGTAGTTCTAGCTCGTTCAACCATGACACCCGATATTCTTCTTCTATAATGATATTCTTAAGGATGGGAGCTCAATCTCAATGGGAAGGATGGCTTCTGATCTATAGACCAAGGAGAAAGGGGTTGCACCTATAGGCGTATGAATACTTGTTCAGTAATCCCAGAGGGCAGGATTCAATTGTAGGTTCCAATCAAGACCAACTTCATTAACTATTTTCTTTAGGATTTTCAAGATAGTTTTGTTGGTAGCTTTAGCTCGACCATTTCCTTGGGGTAGTATGGAGTGGAAAAGTGATGTTGGATATTAAACTTTTAGCATAGGTCTCAAACATCCTAGTTTTTGAAAGGTGTCTCATTATCTGAGATAATGGCTTGAGGGACACTATAGTGGAAAATTAGGTAGTTCAGGATGAACTTGGAAATTTGCTTTCCTGTGATATAGGTCATGGGAATGGACTCTACCCACTTCATGAAGTACTATGTGGTGGTGATGATGAACTTATGTCTACTAGATGAGGTAGGGGTGATTTTACCAATGAGATTGATCCCCCATTGTGAAAAGGGCCAAGGTGTAATGATTGGTTGGAGCTTCTGAGTTGGTGCATGGATGAGATCCCCATGTTGCTGACACTGTAGGAATTTCTTGACATATTCATGAGCTTCTCTTTCCATTGTAGGCTAGTAGTACCCAATCCTTAGCAGTTTCTTGGCCAAGGTCATACCACTCGAATGTGACCCACAAATGTCATTATGTACCTCAATTAAAGTAGTCAAAGGTTCCTCAGCATTTAGGCATTGTAAAAGGGTTCCTTCAATACTACTACGGTATAGGGTGTCTCTTAAGATAACAAAGCAAGATGACTTCTTGAAAAAAAATCTTTTAAGGGTTAGGGTTATATCAATGGAGAGGACTCCTATTCTCAAGTAAGTGTATATGTCATGTTACCAGGGATCACCAAGACCAACGATTTCACACATGAATTCAAACTATGGTACCTCAAAAGCTAGTATGAGAAGCTGCTCTACAAGGAATGCTTGCTTAGGGACATTGAGTGGGATATCCAGTAGCAATCCAATTGTTGCCATAACATTTGTTGCTCTATTATTTTCTCTTGGTATTTGCTCAAACGTGATGTCAATGAAGAATTCTTTGAGGCTTTCCACCAATTTCTTGTATGGGGTCAATTTGTCATCCTTCGTTTAGTAGTCATCATTGACCTGGTTGATAATTAGTTGCAAGTCTCGATAGACCTTAAGTGCCAAGATCTTCCATTGTATTGCGATTCTGAGTCCTATGACAAGAACCTCATACTCTATGATGTTGTTCGTGCAAGGAAATGATAACTTATATGATCTTGGTATGCAATCTCCTTGTAGTGTGATGAAAAGGACTCCAACTCCTAACCCTTGTTGTGTGTAGGACCCATCAAAATACACTTTCCAATGATCTACTATGCTTAGGTTAAAGATTGATTCATCAGGGAACTCTGATGTTAGTGGTTTTTTTGAATATATTGGTGGCTCCGCTAGTTGATTTGTAATCACTTGTCCCTTAATAGCCTTTTGTTCCACATATTCAATATCATACTTTGATAGGATCATAACCCACTTAGTCATTCGTCCTGTAAGCGTTGCTTTAGAAAGTAAGAATTTGAGTGGGTCAATCTTGGCAATGAGTTTTATTTGATGGGCTAACATGTAGTGCCTAAATTTTTGTGAGGCAAACACTACTGCTAGGCAAGCCTTTTCGATGGATGTATAGTTCAACTCATGCCCTACCATGGTTCGGCTGATATAGTAAACAACTCTCTCCTTCCCGTCTTCATCATGTTGAGCTAACAGAGCGCCAAGGGCTATTGTTGTTGTCGATATATACAAGATCAATGGTTTGTTTGGAATCAGTGGCATAATGACTGGTGGTAGGAGCAAGTACTCCTTGATCTTGTTGAACGCTTGATCACATTTCTCATCCCATTTGTATGCTACCCCCTTGTGGAGTAGATGAGAATATGGGATAGCCTTATTTGCTAATTATTCTATAAATCGATGGATGGACTGGAGTCTTCCCTGCAAACCCCTTAACTGCTTCAATGTCCTTGGTGCCTCCATCTCGAGGATTGCTTTGACTTTGGCAGGGTCTATCTTGATTCCTCTCATAGATACAATGTACCCTAGTAACTTGCCTAATTGTACCCCAAAGACACACTTTTTTGGATTGAGCCTGACCTTGTATTCTTCTAGCCTATCGAAGATGGAGCTTAATGCTACTATGTGATCTCGACACTTCCTAGATTTGGCCAATATGTCATCTACATAGTCTTCCACAATTTTTTGAAACATGTCACGGACGATTAGCATCATAGCTCTCTGGTCGGTTGCTCTGGCATTCTTCAAACCAAATGACATCATGTTCCAGTAGTAGGTTCCCCATGGACAAGTGAACAATGTCTTATGTTGGTCCTCTTTAGCTATCATGATTTGATTATACCCTAAGAATCCATCCATTAATGATAGCATTTCATGTCATGTCGTCATATCCATGATCATATCAATGTTTGTGACAGGAAAGTCATCCTTGGGACATGCTTTGTTAAAGTCTCTAAAGTCCATCCAGATGCGGATGCCCCCAATGGGATTTCAAATAGGTATGAGATTTGAGACCCACTCTGGATAATCAATTGGTTGTATGAAGCTAGCATCAAGGAGTTTTTGTAATACTAGTTTGACCAATAATGTTATTTGTGGATGCATTTTTCTCAGTTTTTGTCATATTGGCTTTGCTTTTGGATAGATAGCTAGATGGTGAACCACAATTTCTAGATCAAGACTAGGCATATCTGTGTAGGTTCATGCAAAGTTTACCTTCCTTTCCCTTAGGAATGCAGCTAGGAGTTCTTGTTCTTTTGTCAATAGTGATTCTACATAGAAGGTGATGAGTGGTGTTTCTTTTGTGCCCAAGTTGACCGGATTGCACCTTTCTGCTAAGACTACTAACTTTTCCTGATGAATAGCACTAAGGGGAAGATTGAATCCCTCATCCTCTTGCGCCTCAGTAAGGTTTTTACCACTGGATTTGTCCTTTGTTTTTACTATTTTTGGGTTAAAGAGTGCCACAGTGTGGTTTTCACTCAAAGACCTAGATATTATTCTTAAATTTTCACTTTTGTGACTGAAGGATTCAATCGTTTCCCCATAGTAGGCATGTGTGTCTAGGTCAATGTTGAATCCTACCTTGTGATCTCCACATGGTATAGTATCCCACAATCCCATGAATTTTGAGAGAGCCTCATCATTTTTGAATGTGTCCAAAATTGGTGGTCCTCATTGGTCATAATCAATGAGTTGGGGATAGACTAAGTTTAGCTCATGGGTTTGGTTATTTGACTCAAAAGATAAGGTACTAATCATGAGAAGGGAGGAATCCTTGAATAGCATGGGCAGATCAGTTATAGGATACTCATCACACAAATCAGTTATGTCAAAGGTAAAGTTATCTAAAGGAAAACCTGTGGATACCAACAACTGAAGAGGAGCTTTGACTTTTCTAACCGGGGCACTTTTACCAAGTATGGTTATTTTCAGAGGGGTACATCCAAGGCCAATATTTCTTATATGCTTCTCAAGAATGATAGGTACTAGAAGTCTATTGTCATTCTGTCCAAGTTTCTTGTTTTTGTTATAGCTCATACCAAGCATCATCTGTAGTCATTTGTTGCTATCATCCATGGGAAGATCAAGCATGGGCCTTTCATCTTGGTATAGCAGACTTGGTAGGTATTTTTCATCTACCACTTCCCAACTTAGGTCTCCCTAACATCTAAATCTAGAGGGGTCTGCTTTAAATTTTTGAGTTGATGTTTCAATCGATTGGGGCTGCCCGTGAGACCTAGAAGATTGAGGTAACTCTCCTACTACAAAGGAACTCTTTTTCATTTTGCAATCCCCACACCCATTGTCTTGGATAATGAATTTGATATCATAGATGTCAGGAATGGCAAGTGTCTTTGTCTCAAAAGTGGAAGCTAAGGTGGATGGGTTCACATATGGAGTTGTAGGGCCTTCATCATTCTTTGGAATTGAGGATTTTGTAGTGTACTTGGCTTCTAGATTCTTGCAATAATAAAAGGGCTCGGGATCACCATGGACTGTGACCTCTTGATTTTGATATGGAAACTTGACACATTGATGGAAGGTAGATATGATAGCTTGCATGCCATGGATCTGTGGATGCCCTAGGAGGATATTATAGGGTAAATCAAGTTCAAGGACCTGGCATGTGGTTTCCATGATGGCTGGCCCTACTTGAATAGGGAGTTGAATAGTGCCTTGAGACACTCTTTCTTGATCATCATATGCCCTAATTGTAATACCTTTACCTTTTTCAATGACGTCCTCAGAGAATCCTAGATTCTTTATTGGCTGGAGTGAACAAATATTTAGACCTTCACCCCCATCCACCAAGACCCTTTTGACTTTATTTTTATGGACTAGGACTTCAAGATGGAGCACGCAGTTATGAGATGGTTGAGTTGGGAAGTCCTGATCAGAAAATGTTAGGAGATGTGAGGTGTTGATGTGTCTGACCATAGCTTGGAATGGGTTTGCATCGAGATCTATGGGGATAGTGGATGAAGCCAATGCTTCCTCTAGGATTTTTCATTGTACGGGTGAGATCTTTAGTAACTCCATGATGGAGATTTGAGCGGGGGTTGTTTTCAACTGGTCCAAGACATTATAACCATTGGGAATGAATTTTGGATTAGAGGTTGGTGCCTTAGATGGTTGGGATGGTCTAGAAATGGTAATCTTTCCACCATGTGTGGTGACTCCACAATTAGCTTTAGCTCCCTTGACGTTAACAACAGTGACCCATTCATCTAGGGATGCAACAACATGATCACAAACATGGTTTACATTTCCATACTTTGTCTTTCCATGGTTATTCCCTTTATTGTGATCTAGCATTAGATTCGTGTATATCTTAAGGTCTTGATTTCCTGCAGGTTGTTCAATGTTTATGATTTTGTCATTAATAAGGTCTTAGATCATATTTTTCAATCTCATGCAATTGGTCGTTGTGTACCCCTTGATTTTATGAAAATTGTAAAGGTGATTTTCATTATACCATAGTGGTTTCACTTGGGGCTCTTGATAATTCTCATAGACAAAGATTTTAATGAGATTCTCTTGTACCAGTTTCTTCATGGTAGATTTGATTGGTTCCCCTAGGGTTGTGTATTTTCATTTGGGGGAATACTTGTTCCTTGTGGATGGTCTACCTTGATCATTGACATTGTTGACTGTTTGTGAGTTGATTTGTTGTTGTGATGTGTTGGTCTACGTGGTGTTTTTTTGACATTGTTGATACGTTTATTGTTGTGCATTTGGTCTAGGAGCACTAATTACAACTTTGGCATCAAAAACACCATCATTGGTGACATTGTTATTTTTTTCCCAAGTGTGAGGTTTATCATTATAGCTTGTTGATGGACGATTGTCTTGATACATGGGTGTCCCCCCTTGTGAAATGAGGGCTTGTTCGATGTTGAGCACCTTGGGGATCAACTGGTCGTATGTGGTGATGCATTGCATTTTCAGATGGAAGGACAAGATCCCTTTGAGATTGGCGATGATGGTACATATTTGTTGTTCCTCTAGCATGGCCCATTTTTTTATGTTGGATTTGGATCACCATCATTGTAAGAAGGATGCAAATGTCTCCCCCTTGGCTTGTTTTAAGGTGAATAGCTCTTCTAGACTCACATCCATGCTGATGTTGAATGAATAATTTTGTATGAATGCGTCCATAATTTCTTGGAACTTTTTGATTTTAGGGGGGAGACAAGAGAACCATTCCATTGCATGCCCAACCAAACCCAAAGGAAACAATCCCATTAGGTAAGAATCATCACATGTGACCTCCATACAATGTACTTGGAATTCCTTGATGTGATCTTTAGGGTTTCTTGTCCCACAATATTTGTCAAATTTAGGGATTTCAAATCCTTGTGGAAATGGTTTCATTGCAATGCTCCTGTCAAATGGATAAGAGAACAAATTCTTTGGTTTTTTTTTTGTTTTCCCTAATTGGAGGTCTAGCACCTATTGTGAGAGAAATTTGATTTGTGCAAACACATTATCTTGCAGATCAGGTGGTGGAATGAAAGCATTTTGAGGTAGTGTGATTGTTGGTGTGATGGGTGGATTATTTTGTGTGTTCATGTGAGGTGGTTGCAAGTTTTGTTGCGCCAACAATGCTTGTTGTTGGGCTAGTAGTTGGGCAGCTTCTTATTCTCTTGATATTGTTGTAAAGCTTATTGGTATGCTTGTTGATGAGCTTCTTGTTGTTGTGCTTGGTATTGTGCTTGAGCTTGCACTTTCACTTGTTGTGCTTGATATTGTACTTGAGCATGTTGGGAAACTTGGGGAGCTTGTGTAGGCTATGCAGCTTGCACTGCTTGAGCAGCCTATGTGGCTTGTTGTGCAACTTGTGTAGCTTGTTGATTTTGGTATTGTCGGAGTGCCTTTTGATAGGCTTGTCGATCTGCTTTTAGTGTTATGTTGTATTGTTTCACCATGTTTGGATTTGGAGGTGGTGGTGGAAGATTCTAAATTGTGTGAGATGGGGTGATGGGATTTTGTTGAGGTGGTTATTGAGATGTGGTTTCAGTGATTTTGGTAGATGGAGCAATTGATATGTTGGGTCCTTCGGAGACCACATTTTGAGGTGTAGTGATTTATGGTGATGTCAAGATTGATGCCACCTGTTGTTGTGATATCAGTGGAATGCTTGGAGGATTTGGTACACTAATTTTATTTATGGTTCGAGGATTGCTTTGGTTTGATTGATTTGTGATTGGTATGTTAGGTAAAGGGGGTTTCCTTGGACCAAGGATCAATGTGGATGTTGGTGGTAGATTCCCTTGGGAAAGTGAAGATGAGGCCCCAATGATTCCCCCTTATTCAAATAGACCCACTTTTCCTTGTGGTACCATGGGGAGAGAGACTTGTGTATTAGGAGAATATGTTGCAAAAGAGGATGGGTTGTTGGGGTCATGAAAGACGAGTGGAACATATGGATGCTTGGGGTCTTGAGGGATGATATTTGATAGACCCAAGATGGTATTTTTGTCCAAGTTTTGATTATTTGCAAGGGGATGTGTTTGAAGAGCATGGAGTAATGAACTCCCCTTGTTGAAAATGGGTTCAGTTAGAGAAAGCGATGATGTGGGTTGTAGAATGGGTTGGATGATGTTTTGAAAAGATGGTGTGAATGGTACAAGCGGCATATTCTCAAAAGGTTTTTCCACAATGGTGCTTACATCATAATCAGAAGGGATTTTAGCCCCTTCTTTTGCCAACTCTAGCATGTATTGTGAAGGATTAAGTCTCATCATCATGTTGACAATTTTGTGATTTTTGGGGTTTGGACCATTTCTGTGATTTCATCTTGAGTCATTCCTAGGACATTATCAGTGATATCCTCCACTTGGTAACCTCCCTCTTGAAGATCTTGTACAAGTTGAAGAAGGTTGAGTGGGGGATTGCTAGATCCAATGGGGTTGATTTTAGGTGCGGTTTGACTCAAGTCACATGAAGTGGATGTTTCTTTGTTTGTTTATGTGTTCTTGTGTTGAGATCTAGTTTGGACCATAAAATAAGGATCAATTTTTTCAGGAATGTGGGAGGTGAACCTTGAACTCTTTAGATTGATCTAAACTTTAGGTACAAAAAAGAAAGTCTAAGATGTTAAGGATCAAAGGATGGTGATGAGATAATGAAAGATGGGTGATTGTGAATGATTGAACTCTTAAGAAAATTTAAGGAGATACTAGACTATAGGACTTTTGCATTTTTTATTTTTGGTTTGATTTGGTTTCGACTTGGATTTGATTTGGATTTGATTTTAGATTTGATAATGAACTCATAAACTCCAAGAGGTTAGATGTTGTCTTGGAATGAATTTGTCCACAAGGTGATAATTTTAACTAAGTATATGAAGAAGGATGCATCCACACACACTCAATCAAACAAGATGATTTTGATCTGATTTGCCAATTTAAGACTAGTATGAAGGATTTTTTCAAGATTTCTAAGAGTTGTTTTTGAGATGGGTTTTGATTGATGTTTTGAGGATGGATGAGAGTGTTGATTTTGATCCTCTCTAGACTTAAAGAAACTTTCATTTTACAAGACCTAGGTATTGAAGAACATGCTATACTTCCAAGAACTTGTTAACCCTACAACGTGATATACTCAAAACGTTTGAAAATACTTGGATTTAGACAATAATAGAATGAGTACAAGTTTGGTTTATCCTTTGATGCACGCTTGTAAAATTTATAGAGCAATCTTTCCATAACCATGTAAAGCATAAACTGACGTTTCTATTAGGATTTAGGTGCCATCAACCTTGTAAATCCTTTAATTAGTTATTCTCCTAAATTTTTTTCAACATTTACCCATAAGAGGTGAAACCGTTTAACCAACGGTGGTGAAAGAGACAATGTAAATGTAGTGTTACCATTACCGTTTGTCATTTAGGAAAAGGACAAAATAGCTAGGCGTCCCACTTGGAATCTTCTAGAATGAGGTTGTTAGGATGTTGTAACAGTATCTATGACATGTATGACAGTTGTCATAAGATGCTATGATAGTATGACAGATTCCTATGACAAGTATGACAAATTCCTATGACAGAATATGCTATCTTTGACCCCAGGTGCTCATGCATAAGTTATGCCTTATGACAGCTGTAAGAGCATCTATAAGAGGCTATTTTAGGACATCATGACCATTTCATGAAGGGAGGTGTGGGTTTTTCTAGGTGGTATTGCTGCCTATTGTTTGGTGAAACCATGGTGGCTTTCATCCTCACAAATCTCTTTAAATAGGGGCCTTGAGCTAGAGTTATTCAATTCAATTTTGCAAGTTTACAAGGTAATAGGGTATTGCAGGATTTTATAGGGATGATAAGAGAAGTCTATTGCTACATGTAATATTTCATATTATTAGTAATATACTTTCCTCTCTTTCGGTGGTGGAGTTTTTTCCCTTTGGGGTTTCTCCACGTAAATTTGTTGTTGCATGTTATGATTCTTCTATCTCTCTCTCTCTCATTCTTTCTTCACACTAAGGCTAAAGCTTAATCTACATATTTCATATTTGCATTCACCTATTTAAGTTCATATTGCAAGCTTTCTTCACCTTGATAATCAACATTTGGTATCAGAGCTAACAGTTATGTTAAGGAAGGGACGCTTTCCTTTTAAAGTGTTGAAGGTTTTTGCTGTAGTGGGAGGTTTTGTGTTGTGAGTTTTGCAGATTTGTGAAAGATTGTATACCATGGCCTCCACCTCTCATCAAGATATTGAGAAGTTCAATGGCACTGGTTATGAGATGTGGAAGTTGAAAGTGGAGGATCTCCTTGAGGAGAGAGATCAATGGTTACCAGTTTCAGTTGATAAGAAGCCATCTACTTCAACCTTGTCGGATGAAGATTGGAAGAAGTTAGACAAGAAGGGTCGAGGGACCATTCAGTTGTGTCTCACTGATTATGTCCTCCTGAATGTCTCTTCAGAAGACACAGCATACAAGCTTTGGAGGAAGATAGGTGAAATCTATCAAACTAAGAGTTTGTCTAACAAGTTGTATCTCAAAAGATGTTTATATTCATTAAGGATGAAGAATGGTGATTCTATTGCTGAACATTTGAATGATTTTAATTTGATTATAAGTCAGATTGCATCTATTGATGTTAAAATAGAAGATGAGGATAAATGTATTCTATTGATTTTCTCTTTGCTAAAATCTTGGGAAAATTTAATTATGGTTATAACAAGTGGTGGTGCAGAACCTAAGATGGATAATGTTATTCCCATACTTCTTTCAGAGGAGATGAGGAGGAAGACCATGCATAGTGGCTCCCAAGATGCCTTTCATGTGCGAGGTAGGCCCAAGGAGAAAGGCCTAAAGGGGATAAGAAGATGGATAAGTCTAAAGGACGATCTAAGACCCCTAGAAAGAGCAGAGTGAAGTGTTGGAACTGTGGTAAATGAGGACATGTGAAGAAGGAATGTAGAAATAATAAAATGAATGCAGATTCCTTCACAAAAAATTCCTCTGATAACAGTGATTTTGATGCTTTGATTATTTCAGCTAACATAGTTTACAATGATGCTTGGCTTATTGATTCAAGTGCTTCCTTCCATATGACTCCTCACAAGGAGTGGTTTTCTACATACAAAGAATATGATGGAGGAGAGGTCTTCATGGGTGACAACAGCTCACAAAATATTGTCGGTAAAGGAAAGGTAAAGTTGTGTTTCAGTGATGGGAGGGTTAAAATCCTTGATGATGTTTTACATATTCCAGGACTTACAAAAAGTTCAATTTCGGTTTCCAAGTTGAATGATTCTAGAATGAATGTGACATTTGACAAGTTTGGTTGCGGGATGGTAAGGGGAAGTTTGGTAGTTGCTAAAGGATCTCGGACAGGGAATCTGTTTACGTTACATGCATCTACTTTTTGTAACTCCTCTTTTCTAACTAGCACTGAAAATGCATGTATGTTGTGGCACCATAGATTCGGTCACATTGGTGAAAAAGGTCTTCGGACCATACTTGATAAGAAACTAGTAGACGGTATTTCTGATTATTCTGTTTGTAAAAATGATTTCTGTGAGGATTGTGTGTTTGGTAAACAAAACAGGTCATCATTTCCTAAAGGAACTAATAAAGCTAATGAATTGTTAGAACTAATTCATTCCGATGTATGTGGTCCAGTGGATATAGATTCTTTGAGTAGATCACGTTATTATGTTTCCTTCATTGATGATTACTCAAGATATACTTGGATTTATTCTATGCACACAAAATTTGAAGTTTTCACCAAATTTAAGGAATTTAAGGCATTGGTTGAAAAGCAAACAGATTATAAGATAAAAGTATTGAGATCTGACAATGGGGGTGAATACTGTTCTAAGGAATTTGATGAGTTTTGCAAACATGCAGGAATTGTTAGGAAAAAGACTACACCTTACACACCCCAACAAAATGGGGTAGCAGAAAGAATGAACCATACATTAATGGAAAGAGCTAGGAGCATTTTAAGTAGTGCTAAGTTAGATAAAAAAAATTGGGCAGAAGCTGTTGATTCTGCTTGTTATTTAATTAACAAATATCCTTGTAAAGCTCTTGTTGATAAAACACCTTATGAAATGTGGTTGGGTAAAAAGCCTTCAGTTTCACATTTAAGGGTCTTTGGTTGTGAGGCTTTTGTTCATGTGCCTAAAGAGAAGTGGTCTAAATTGGATCCCAAATCTCATAAATGCATCTTTGTAGGTTATGGTGAAAATATTAAAGGTTATAAACTTTGGAATCCACTAACATGAAAGATGATATTTTCTAGAGATGTTATTTTTAGGGAATTTAGAGCTAATTTTGAAGATGAGAAACCAAAGGAAAAGTCAAAAATAGTGCATTTTGAAACTAAGCAAGAAGATGCACATGTGGAAGAATAGAGAGATGGACAAGAAGATGGAGAAGAAGAAGAGAGTTCTGAAGAATCTGTGGTAACAGAAGAAGTTGAAAATAATGAGGATGAACATGAGGAGGAATCTCTTACTCCACCTTTGAGAAGGTCCACAAGACAACGAAATCTAGTCGACAGGTATAGCCCACCTAATTTTCATTGTAAATTTTCTTTGATATGTACTAATGATGAACCTAGATCTTTCAGGGAGGCTCTCTCTTCAAAAGAATGTGAGTCTTGGATGCAAGCCATGCAGGATGAGATGATGTCTTTGAAAAATTGTGACACCTAGGATCCTTTTAGTTTTCCCAAAGGAAGAAATGCCATTGGTTGTAAGTGGTTATATAAAAATAAGTTTGGTGCAAACGGTAAGTTGGAATGGTACAAGGCTAGATTAGTGGCAAGGGCTACTCCCAAAGAGAGGGAGTTGATTTTGGTGAAATATTCTCTCCTGTTTCTAAGTTAACTTCTAGTAGATTCCTTTTATCCATTGTTGTTGCTTATGATTTAGAAATAGAACAAATGGATGTTAAAACTGCTTTCTTGCATGGGGATCTCGAGGAAGAAATTTATATGCTACAGCCTGACGGTTTTGTTGTGAAAGGAAAAGAACACTTGGTTTGCAGGTTAAAACGATCTCTATATGGTTTGAAACAGTCACCTAGGATGTGGTACCAAAAGTTTGATGCTTTTGCATTAAATATGGGTTTTGTTAGAAGTGAAGAGGATCACTGTGTTTATTTTAAAGTTATTGATGATTAGATACTGGTTATTGTCTTATATGTGGATGATATGTTGTTCATTGGTAACAATAAGGCAATTATTAGGGAACTTAAAACTCAGCTTTCTGGCATATTTGATATGAAAGATTTAGGGGCTGCTAAATTTACTCTTGAGATGGAAATCATTTAGGATCGAGTTCACAGAAAGCTTTGGTTAAGTCAAAATAAGTATGTTAACACTATTTTGCAGAGGTTTAATATGCAGGACTGTAAACCAGTAAATATTCCATTTCCTATTGGTACTAAGTTAAGTTTAGACATGTGTCCTGAATTGGATGATAATATTGATGAAATGTCTAAAGTTCCTTATGCTAGTGTTGTCGGTAGTTTAATGTATGCAATGGTTTAAACTAGACCAGATATAGCCCAAGCAGTGGGAGTTCTAAGCAGGTTTATGTCTAACCCTGGTAAAGACAATTGGAATTTTGTTAAAAGGGTATTTAGATATTTGCGAGGCACTTCTTATTACTATTTGGTTTATCATGGTACTGACAATGTTGATGAGTCATTGAACATACAAGGTTTTGTTTATTTAGATTGGGCAGGTAACTTGGATAGTCGAAGGTCCACTAGTGGCTATGTGTTTACTTTGTTTGGAGGTGCAGTAAGTTGGATGAGTAAAAGACAACCTACAATTGCTTTGTCCACAACTAAAGCAGAGTATATGGCTGCTACACATGCCTCTAAGGAGGTTGTTTGGTTACAGAGACTTGGTAATGGTATTGGCTTTGATTGCAGGATAGTGAGGATTGGATGTGATAGTCAGAGTGCCATTTGTTTGGCTAAAAATCCTATGTATCATGCTCGTACTAAGAATGTTGATGTTCAGTATCACTTTGCGTGAGAAATGGTTGAGAATGGATAGGTCTTGATTGAAAAAGTTGACACTTTGGATAATGTTGCAGATTCTCTTATGAAGCCAGTCACCAAGGAAAAGTTCTCTTGTGCAAAAAGGCCATGGGCCTTGATCACTATACTTAATTATATGTAATTGTATCTCTATTGGTGTAATTTAAAATGTATGATGTCAAGTGGGGGAATGTTAGGATTTAGGTGCCATCAACCTTGTAAATCCTTTAATTAGTTATTCTCCTAAAGTTTTTTCAACATTTACCCATAAGAGGTGAAACCGTTTAACCAACGATGGTGAAAGAGACAATGTAAATGTAGTGTTACCGTTACCGTTTGTCATTTAGGAAAAGGAAAAAATAGCTAGGCGTCCCACTTGGAATCTTCTAGAATGAGGTTGTTAGGATGTTGTAAGAGCATCTATGACATGTATGACAATTGTCATAAGATGCTATGATAGTATGACAGATTCCTATGACAGAAAATGCTATCTTTGACCCCAGGTGCTCATGCATAAGTTATGCCTTATGACAGTTGTAAGAGCATCTGTAAGAGGCTATTTTTAGGACATCATGACCATTTCATGAAGGGAGGCACGGGTTTTTCTAGGTGGTATTTCTGCCTATTATTTGGTGAAACCATGGTGGCTTTCATCCTCACAAATCTCTTTAAATAGGGGCCTTGAGCTAGAGTTATTCAATTCAGTTTTGCAGGTTTGCAAGGTAACAGGGTGCTGCAGGATTTTACAGGGATGATAAGAGAAGTCTATTGCTGCATGTAATATTTCATAATATTAGTAATATACTTTCCTCTCTTTTGGTGGTAGAGTTTTTTCCCTTTGGGGTTTCTCCACATAAATTTGTTGTTGCATGTGTTATGATTCTTCTATCTCTCTCTCTCTCATTCTTTCTTCACACTAAGGCTAAAGGTTAATCTACATATTTCAGATTTGCATTCACCTATTTAAGTTCATATTGCAAGCTTTCTTCACCTTGATAATCAACAGTTTCTTGAGATTTCTTGGACTAAGACGTTTGTTTCGATTGATGGAATTTGTTTTTGGAACTTTGATCTTGTGGGAAATCATTTTAGAAAACACATGTGAGGTTCAATTTGTCTTTTATCTTTGCTTAATGAGTCCTTTTTACCACACACACCTTATTGCTTAGCTTTTGAACTCAATGTCTAATGTCTCAATTTCTTTTCATCCCACAAAGTCCATTATGCGGAAATCAAGAGAATCAAGGAAATAGTTCCCTAATGTTGAATTTAGAGAGCAAATTGAGATATAAACCCAAATACTTAGAAGCCTCTAAGGATGAAATCCCAAGGGACAAGCAGTAGCACTTGGATTCTTTCAAAGGTATTTGCTTCTACTAAAGGGTTTAAAATTTGATGACCATTGTTGAATTTTTGTTTTCAAGACTTTGGATCCAAAAAATGTGTTTAACTAATTCAAAATTGCATAATCCTAGGATGGAAGAGAAAATATTTGTTGAGTTCCCACTTGGATAAATCCAGCTACACTTATTTAGAGCGGATGACTAGAAGCTTGACCACACTGGATCCCCTCCACAAAAATCACTTTTATGGGTCAGCCAAGATTTAGTTCTCATGAATCTCCCATGACAAACTTTTCATCTTTACAAAGAATCATAATTATGTGGGACAGCTCCGGAGGTCTGAACTCCTGATGCCAACAAATATTGGGATTTTTGGCTACTAACCAAGGGTTTGGAATAAGTGCATCCAGTTCAAAGGACACAATGATAAACTCCCTTAAGAGATCTCCCAGCCCTTAGAACAAGGACTTTACGCATCATAAAGATACTAGGGGAGAGCTATCATGCATCACTAAGTTGATTGCAAACTTTCCTTGCAACCACAAATTTGTATAGCGATTCGGAAGAGCCTGGCTTATGCTCATT
This sequence comes from Sequoia sempervirens, assembly GCA_007258455.2. NCBI lineage: Eukaryota > Viridiplantae > Streptophyta > Pinopsida > Cupressales > Cupressaceae > Sequoia > Sequoia sempervirens. Next base: position 48,968 of record VDFB02037125.1, on the reverse strand, counting down.
AAGGCTTGGGTCATTCCCTTAGGGTGAGTACTTTCTCCCACCAAGGCAAGCCCTCTAAAGGTGAACAATAGCGAGTAAGTACATTTGTAGTTCGATCAATATTTGTTTGTGTGAACAAAGAGAGAAAACACGTTATGCCCTTTCTCACACTAGCAAGCTTTGTTCAATTTTAAAAACCCAAATTTGAAATGTGGAGACAATCTTTTAGTCAACCTAATATCAATAAATGCTTTTGATTCTCAAGATCGCCGTGAAGCACGAGAGAAGTGCATACACATTCCAATGGTATTAGTTTGTAAAAAGGATTACAAAACAAGATAAACACATGTTCATTTTAGACCTCAAAAGCAATGATGGATTCTTTTTATAGCACCAAATTTGAGTGTTTGGAGTTGTCTGTTCAATTCTTAAGACCCAAAATCAAATCTAGTGAGTTTCTAATTGTTCTTTTTAACCCTTTGTGGAAAAGAAAGCTTTTGTATGTTCTTTTTAAAACCCAAACGAAATTTAGTGAGGTCCTAGAACATAAAGTAAAAAGAATTACAAATGGGTTATAATTGCCCCAAAAGTGTCAAAACACTTGTTACAATTATAGTTCAAATGATAATAGTATGCTTCTTTTTTTCAAGTTGTATTGTCCAAACTTGCCAAAATCCCAAAAAACCAAAACAAGAAGTTTAGAGACATGTTAGAAATTAGATGAAATCAAAAATTTAAAGAACATGTCAAAATTTAAAGCAAATGTGAGGTTGTTTGGTTCAATTTTTTCCAACTTTGAAAGCTAATTCATTTTATCCCTTCAAGTGTTTGATTTTATTTTTTTTAGAAAATTTGATTATAACAACAACTTGGGATAATGACAACTTTCTAAAATCTTGATTAATTTTGAAATCGTAAAATGTTTTGGAAAGCTAAACATGAGATCTTCAAAACCAACAACTTTTCTGCAAGATTAGTCATGTATAATTTATTAAAAATTAAGGAAAATCATGCATTTAAGAGATTAAACCCAAATTTTAAAAAAAAACTAGCAAAATCAATCATGGACAATGACTTTAGATAATGACAACTTCCTCAAATCCTAATGAATTTTGAAATCATAAAATGTTTTGGAAAGCTAAACATGAGATCTTCAAAACCCAACAACCTTTCTGCAAGATTAGTCATGTAGAATTTATTAAAAATTAAAGAAAATCATGCATTTAAGAGATTAAACCCAGAATTTAAAAAAAAATAGCAAAATCAATCATGGACAACAACTTTAGATAATGAAAACTTCCTCAAATCTTGATCAATTTTGAAATTGTAAAATGTTTTGGAAAACTAAACATGAGATCTTCAAAACTCAACAACCTTTATGCAAGATTAGTCATGTAGAATTTATTAAAAATTAAGGAAAATCATGCATTTAAGAGATTAAACCCAGAATTTTTTTAAAAACCAACAAAATCAATCATGGATAGCAACTTGAGATAATGATAACTTCCTCAAATCTTGATCAATTTTGAAATCATAAATTTTTTTAGAAAGCTAAACATGAGATCTTCAAAACCTAACCTTTCTGCAAGATTTAGTCATGTAGAATTTATTAAAAATTAAGAAAAATCATGCATTTAAGAGATTAAACTTAGATTTTCTTTAAAAACAACAACTAAGTTAAACCAAAAAATTCTCCAAAAAGACAAAATATTAAAGTTGCCCTCCTTCTAGTGCCATAATGTGGATGTTTTTCTACACTTGCTCAAAACAAACAACCATTAGCATTGTTAGTAAATTAAGCAAACCAAAATAAGCATCCCTATGAGATATTCAAACACACTTGATAATGCAAATAAAACCATAAAAGATCAAAGAAACTAATTGAAAGCATATAAAAAGCATGTGAAAACCTATCCCATAGTGGGAGTGGTGCTCCTTTGATGTGAAAAAGATGCCCTTTCCCACCCCCTTGATAAGCTTCCAAAATGATGAACAAGCAAAGATGAGTGATCAAATGCAAGATGAAATGTGTCTATAGTGTAAATGCATAAGAGTGTGGATAGATTTCAAGTAGAGAAGGCCTCTATTTATAGGTTAGAGGTTTGAAGAATTGAAGAATAGGAAGAATGTGGGATTAAAAAAGGACCAATGGCACTGAGACATTTGTCTCAATGCTAATGGGTAAGAATTGATCACACTTTGTATGTGTTTGTAAGAGGCACCAAATGAATGTTTGAGAGGCATGAAATGCATGTGCTTGAATTGTTTTGGGGGGAGAAATTGTTTGAATAAGAAAGTCAAATGAAGGAATACTCCCTTTTGATAGGGAAAATGAGATAATTAGTTAATTAGAAAAATTGATTTTCATGTGCAAGTGGGTGGGTTAGTCAAGGGTTGAGTTTGACTGAGGTTGAGTCAAAAGCAAGAGAATTGGTGATTAGGATTAGGAGTTAATTAATCCATAATTAATTAACTTGGAGGAATTTAGAGGATTTAACATTTGATTTAAATGGTTTGATTTATTAAACTAGATAAGAAGACTTTGAGGATTTAATTAAATAAATTGATTTATTTAATTAAACAAGAGGACTTTGGGGATTTAATTAAATAAATTAATTTATTTAATTAAATGGGAGGACTTTGGGGATTTAATTAAATAAATTGATTTATTTAATTAAACAAGAGGACTTTGGTGATTTAATTAAATAAATTGAATTATTTAATTAAAGACTTTGGTGATTTAATTAAATAAATTGATTTATTTAATTAAACAAGATGACTTTAGTGATTTAATTAAATAAATTGATTTATTTAATTAAACAAGAGGACTTTAGTGATTTAATTAAATAAATTGATTTATTTAATTAAACAAAAGGACTTTAGTGAATTAATCTAATAAATTAATTTATTTGATTAATAGAGGAAATGTTGTTAATTGATCAGAATTAGATGCATGATGTCAATTAAGATTATTTGCATGTCTACACTAATTATATCAATTGAGATAAAATAATCATTATTAAATGTTAAGGACATTGAGGACATGAAATTGCAATAATAACACCAACCACCAAATTTTCTTGTATACCAAGAGGTGTGACAACTTATTTCATCAACTAAACAAACAATAATAGATCAAACTCAAAAACACAAATATACATGAATAATAAATTTGAATTTTATAAAATAAAATTTTTAAATATGTTATAGTGTACCTTAATAAATCCAATTTCACGACCATCCCTATGAACATGCATGCTAGATGGTGATATAATTCCCACCTATTTAACAAAAAATCATATTTTAAAATATATTAAACATTATTTTAAATATAAACTATTATTTTATTTTGATATATTATAAAAAAATTACCTCTAAAATAGATGCAACTTTACAAATTGTTGATGGGATGGTTGATATCATACCACCCTCTAACAAATTTACATCTTGAAATGTATAATGTATGCCTAATTTTAATTAATTTTTTTAATTAAACATCAATTTACATCTACAAATTTTAAGATAAAAACATAAAATATAAAATGGTATAAATCCATATGAAAATACATGTACATGTGATCAAGAAATAAACTATTTAGCATCTCATAAATCATCACCATATTATTAAATAGACCATCTCGATCACCCTTTGTACTCCCAAAACATCTAAGATGATAATGAGGACACTCGTGGGAGGTGGCACCCTTTGCATCATTGTCTCTTCCAGAGCGTATATTATAACAGTTCAAGCATAGGTGAGAGCTAGGAGCACTAGAACTAGGTGGTCAGGTTGTTGGATCATCTATTGAAGTAAAATGCTAGGATATATGTGCACCATGCTCTATAAATGTATCTGTGAGGCTAGAAATTGCATGGAGAATATGCACCTCCATAGTCTCCTTGATGACTAATGATACTGTCATATGATGAATAGGTTTTTGTGATGGTTTCCTACCTGATGAGATCCAGATCTATCTTGGGAAAAGCCTCCACCTCTACCCTAAAATTCCCTCCTATCAAAATAATTAGGAATTTTGTGAAGAAAAAACTAATAATTAAGTTTTCTAAGAAAATATAATGGCACCTCATGGTTATTAAATGGAGGTTGACTAAAGACCATCCAAGTCACCTCTTCTAAAATTTATTTTTATCTCATTATGAATGCACCAATATATTGGAAATATCCTTGAAGTCATAGCAAGGAGTGTATTGGTTCTAGGATCAATAAAAAGAGCACATATTTGTTCTTTTCTCATGTCTTTCTTTTTCACTTCATCATAGGATAATTTTGTTACATAAAATACACATGAATCTTTATAAATTTCCCATTGATTTATTTGACTTGTCACTATTTCAACATTGCTAATTGTGAACCATGATTCCCAACCTACAAAAACACAAGAAACAATCAATATGTTAGATCAAATGCATGGTTAGAAACATGATTCCTCAAGAAATTCATTTGAAAGTAAAAGAAGAGGAATGAAGTTAAGAACACAACAAATTTGAAGCAAGAATATCAAATCCTATTCTAAAACTATGCAAACTCTTAATCTCTTGAGGGAGTTGGTGCTAATTTGATGTGAAAATTGGCCCTTTCCCAACTCCAATGGTGTGATGAAGATGCTTGATGAAGGATTGATGCTTGTAGTGATGACTTCAATGGAGCTCCATGTTGAAAATCTGCAAAAAGCCTAACTATGCTTGGATGAAATTGATGATTAGTTGTTATGGATTTGAGTATAACAACTTTGCATGAATTGTGGATGATAGAAATGAAGGATGAGCTCTTCATTTATAGATGAGATTGATTAGAGAAGAGGCAAAAGGGATGCATGTGGGACTAATCTTTAAAAAATGAGAAGAGGCCACATGTCATCATGTGAATGGTTGAGGAATGAGCACATTTTGAAGAATGTGCAAAGAGGGGGGAGATTCAAATTCAAAATATGGCTTGAAAGATGAGGCAAAAGGGATGAATGTGGGACTAATCTTCAACGAATGGGGTGATGGGTGGATGAAGATTCATGATGTGGCTAGTTGTAGTATTGGCATCGGTTTCATCATAAGGACTCTTCGTGCTCCCTATGTTGATGTTTTCCTGAGCCATAGTTGCCCCCAGTATGGTGGTAGTGGCACCTTTGTTCCTTGATTCTACTTGTTTTGAGATGTCTTGTTCGGTACACATTCTCTAATAGATAACCACTATAGATGATGTTATTTTGATTTGTTGCTCTGCTGATTCTAGAATATCATGTTCTGTCTGACCTATTTCTTTGAGTGGATAATGCTGGATATCTTCATAAATGATGTCCTCAGTCTGAATTTGGGATATATCTGATCCTGATGTTGAAAACTCAGTTTGACTATAGGAATCACTAACTTGCTCTTTTTTGTGTAATAATGTCAGGAGTAGAGGAATCATGTTCTGAATGAAGATCATCTACGTGTCCATCCAAAGAAAGCATCTCATGGGTAAATGGAGGAGTATGTGCTATGTGGATATGATCATCTTGTATAGATAGGAGAGTATCCATTAGACCATTATAGTAGCTTGGAGATACAAACTCTTGATCTTGAATGATTTTAGAATTGTTTTCGACATGCTTTGGATCAAATCCTTGACATGGGTCAGTTTAAAAGGATGGATTACATATAAAGGTTTTTTAGGATATCTTCATTAGGAATGAAAAGTGGTTCATTATCCTCTTGATCTTTGAGTGGGCTTGGATCAAGTGTTGAGTTGAGGATTCCTTCAGTATTTGTAATCATGAGGTCAAAGCGGGTCAACATGTCTTGGAAAGGACCATTGTTAGACCTTGGTGAAAGATTTTGATCAGGATTTGGAATAAATTCTTGAGATATGTCCTCTAACTCATAAGGAAATGTAGAGACATTTTCAATATGATCATTGGTCGATGGATCATAGATTATGTCCATGCGATCAAATAATTCTAACACTCCTTGAAATAGATCGCTAAAAAGTGGCTCTTGATGTATGGTGAGTTGATCATCAAATGGGGTGGAAACATCTTCAAGGTGCTCATTGATGGAGAGATCTTGATCATTGTTTTCAACAATTGAGGTGGAGGGATTTTCAATGTCTTTAACCATAGGGTCAAATGATGTTGACATTTCTTGAATTGGATCATTGTTGGGTATTGTTGCTGGATTTTGATCTTAATTGAAAAGTGACTCTTGATGTATGTTAATTTGATCACTAGATGAGGTGGAAACATCTTCAAGGTGTTCATTGATGGATAGATCTTGATCATTGTCACCAATAGTGATTATCTTTTGATCAATAAGGTCTTGGATGAGATTTTTGAGTCGAATACAACTTGATGTTGTGTGCCCCTTTGTTTTGTGGAAATCACAATGGTGCTCCTCGTTATACCCTGGTAGTTTAACTAGGGGTTCTTGATAGTTCCCATAGACAGGGAGTTGATGAGATTTTCTTGTACCAATTGTTGCAGGATTGATTCGATTGGTCTCCCAAGTGGTGTGTATTTTCATTTGTTACTTTGTGAGATTTGTACTTGACCTTGTGGTGATTGATTTTGGAGATGTGGTGATTGATCTTTGAAATGTGGTGATTGATCTTCGAGATGGGGTAATTGGGTTTGTTGTTGATCTTGATCTTGATATCTAACCTCTTGACATTGAAGATTTTTTTCTTGATGCAATTGTGGACACAACTCAACGCTTTGATGGCATGATTCAACCAAAGGAAAAGTGTACTGATTTTGGAGTGTTGATATCTCTTGGCTCAATAATTCAATTAGTTTGGCATGTGAAGCAAGTTGTTCTAGAAAAATTTGATCTTGATTTTGAATTTGACTCCCTTGATTTGGCTTTTGTTCAATTAGATTTTGGATGTACACTTGTGGTGTTTGCATGGGATCATGGATAAATTGATTTTGGACAATGTTCTGACTTGGGATGATATTCAGATTTGGCATTATGGGTTGAAATTGAACATTGTTGATGTTGGGAATCACATTGCCCTGATTTAGGTAAATTTGATTTTGCATGGTGTTACCTTGACTTGGAGTCATTAACATCTTGTTTGGACTTTGAACAATATTCATATTATTTGCAAACATATCCATCCCAAATTTTACCAAGTTTGAATTCAAAATGTTCATGTTTTGTAAAGTTGTACTTGGTACATTCACATTTGGCATGTAGGGATTTTATGGGATGATGTTGTTCATTTGAAGGCTCATGCATTGAGTATTTAGTTGATAGATTTGTAGGTTTGGACTTGGATTTAAATCTACCATCGAGAAAGGTGTTCCAAAATTTTAACTAGTCATACTCACATTTGTTGTACCATTGAGGTTTGTAGGAGATAATGATCCCATGTACGGATTGTATAAATGTGAGTTTTGAAAATCAATTGGCATTGTGAGGCTTTGATAATTTGGTTCGTTTAGATTGCTTATGATTTATGGATCAAGTTTATATTCCATGTTCTTCTTGTGTTTTGACTTTGTTGCAAAAGCGACCTCTAAGGTGTTTAGGACCAATGATGAGACGAAGGATGAAAGGGGTGAATGATATGGGTGTTGTTTTTCTTAGGAACTTTGGATCAATGCTAGTCTTTAGGATTTGATTTTGATTGGTTTTTATTGGATAATGAACTTGTAAACCCTAAGATTTATGGATGTGATCTTTAAGATAAACTTGTTCAAAGGTGTGTTGATTTAACTAGAGGTATGAGAAAGGATGCATTCCCATACTCCTAATTAAACAAGGTGATTTTGATTTGGTTTAAGGATGTACCCAAGTCTAGATAATGATGTTTCCAAAGCTTTAAAGTTGCTTGTGGGATGGGATGATAAATTTTTGAAATGGATGAAGTGTTTGATTTTCATCCTAAATGAACCTAAGGAGGACTTGTTTACAAGGCCAAGGTTTTGAAGAACATGTTTTTCCCTTCAAACCAAAAGATCAATGTTTGCTCAAAAGACCATAAGATAAAAGATGCACAAGCACATGTGTAGGATTCAATTGATTTCATCTTGATTAGTGAATTGCTTTTACCACAAACACTTTCTTGATTAAATTTTCAAACTAAACATCCAATGTCCTAGCTTCTTTTCATCCCACAAAGTGCTATGTGGAATTCAAGGAAATCAAGTCAATGGTTACCTAATATTTACCTTGGTAGAAGCAAATTAAGATGTAAACCCAATTACTTAGAAACCTCTAAGGACATAATCCCTAGGTAAGCAATAGTTCTTGGGTTTTGTCAAAGGTATTTGCTCTAACTAAGGGGTTTGAAATTTTGATTTTCTTGTTGAATGTGTGTTTCCCAATGTTTTTGAATAAGCAAGTGTTTTGATACCAAGAACATGCACAACCCTATGGATATGAAAGACTTTACTTGTTGAGTTCCCACTTGGACAAGTCCAACCACGCCTACTCTTAGCGAATGATTAGATGCTTGACCCCACTAGCTCCCCTCCACGGAACTCACTTATATGGGGCAGCCAAGCATCCACACCCATGAAACTCCCATGGCATGCTTTTCATTTCTACTAAGAGCCGTAAAAATGTGGGACGGCTTTAGAACGATTGTTCTTGCACCAACAAGTAGATCGAGGATTTTGGCTTTTCTACAACAAGGGCTTTAATTTAGAATTTCCATTTGTAGGAATTGACCCATCGAGGCAAGAGACCATTGTTGCCCTTCTTGTCAGAGCCAACTACATGATACTGGCATTTATTCCAATACCCACATTTATATCCCGGGTGGAAATACTCTCGGGTTCAGAGTGTTACCAGTGGAGTCATTCCCTTGGGTGAGTACTTTTTCCCCAAGGAAATCCCTCTAAGATAAACAATAGCGAGTAAATGTATTAATAGTTCGATCAACCTTTGTTTGGAAACAAAGGGAGAACACATGCAATAGATTTACTGACTTGCACAATTTGTTCAATTTTAAACCCAAATTGAAGTGTGTATGGAAAATTATTTACGCAACTTAATGTCACCAAAAGCCTTTTGATTCTCAAGATCACCATGAGGCACGAGAGAAGCGCATAGGTATTTTGATGATATTACTTTGTGTAAGTAATTACAAAACAATGAGAACACTTGTTCATTTTAAGTCCACAAAGCAAAAGTGATTTTTTTTAGTGCACCAAAAGAAGTGTGAGATTTGATTGTTCAATTGTCAACCTCAAATGAAATCTAGTGAGTTTGTCCTAAAGTTCATTTTAATCCCTTTGTCTTGTTCTTTTTAGAGCCCAAAAGAAATTTAGTAGGTCCTAAAATCTTGAAAGATAGCAAATCCTTAGAAGAGGGATTATAATTTCTTCCCAAAGTGTTTAAAAACACTTGTTACAATGATGTGATAATGCTTTTTATTTGAATTTCATGCTCACTTATCCTTCAAAACCTATAATACAAGCTCCAAATGTCAAATGAAATCAAGAAACAAGAAGATATGAGGGTTAGATAGATGATTAAGCAAAAAAACCCTAAAAGTTAGACCAAGTTTCATTATGATTTGACATTAAGTGGAAATTTGAAAATTTTAACTCTATCAAAGTTGATAATAACCTACACCATTAGATATCTTATGAAATTATACCCCATTTTAAAAAAAAAAGCTTCAAAAAAGACCAAAAAATGGCCAAGATATGGCCATTTTAAGTTTGCATGAAAAACCAAGAAAGTCAATTGGTTTTGTCTGTGATGGCGGCTCTATTTGGGTTTGTAGCGGTGCTATATGGTGACGCTGGAGATTCAATAGTGTAGTTTGAAGTTTAGAGTGGTGCAGTTTGTTTCCAGCGGTACAGTTTGCAGTTTAGAGCGGTTCTGTAGGCGACGTTGGACTGTGAGCGGTTTTGTTTGCTGTAAACACCAAAAACATAAAAAACCATGGAATTTTCTCAAAAAACATGATTTGATCTTCTGGTAGGCCCTCTTTCTAGCGCAAAATGTGAACCATGATTCCCAACTTGCAAAAACACAAGAAACAATCAATATGTTAGATCAAATGCATGGTTAGAAACATGATTCCTCAAGAAATTCATTTGAAAGTAAAAGAAGAGGAATGAAGTTAAGAACACAACAAATTTGAAGCAAGAATATCAAATCCTATTCTAAAACCATGCAAACTCTTAATCTCTTGAGGGAGTTGGTGCCAATTTGATGTGAAAATTGGCCCTTTCCCAACTCCAATGGTGTGATGAAGATGCTTGATGAAGGATTGATGCTTGTAGTGATGACTTCAATGGAGCTCCATGTTGAAAATCTACAAAAATCCTAACTATGCTTGGATGAAATTGATGATAAGTTGCTATGGATTTGAGTATAATAACTTTGCATGAATTGTGGATGATAGAAATGAAGGATAAGCTCTTCATTTATAGATGAGATTGATTAGAGAAGAGGCAAAAGGGATGAATGTGGGACTAATCTTCAACAAATGAGAAGAGGCCACATGTCATCATGTGAATGGTTGAGGAATGAGCACATTTTGAAGAATGTGCAAAGAGGGGGGAGATTCAAATTCAAAATATGGCTTGAAGGATGAGGTGAAAGGTGAAGCAAATGCACATGGCTCAAGAAAAGGACATGTAAGAGATTTTAAATGCTTTGTTGGAAGGGACGAGTCCTTTTGGGGGGAGATTTCAAATTTGAGGAATATTCCATCTTTGATGCCTTTTTTGAATGAAAAAAGATGATTTATAAATCAATTAAATTGATTTTCATGTGCAAGTTGCAAAATCTAGAGGATTTGAGTGATTAGGATTAGTATTAATCATGATTTGATTAATTTAAATGATGTTAGTTGATTTGACCATTTTGTCTTAGATTTTAGGATTTAAATAACTCAAAATGAGAAGGGAATGATTTAGACCTAGTTAAATAAATATTTTTTTATTTATTTAACCAAAGGGGGTGATGTTAGATTAAATTGGATAAATGTTTGATTTATTTAATTTAATTAGATGAACTTTAGAGATTTAATCAAATAATATGGATTATTTAATTAAATAAAGATAGGAAGATGAAATGACCTAGCTAATTACATAGAGACGATGATTTAATTAAATTGAGGGATTTATTTAATTAAAAGGGGAATTATGATGACTTTAATCAAATAAGGCTATTTGATTAAATGGTTAGACATAGGGATAATTCAGGATGAAGCAATATTAGTAGATCAAGATCAAGTGTGATATCAATTGTATATTTTTCGTGTCTACACTAATCATTTCTTCCAGTGATGAAGCAAGTGATCCATAGTGGGGGTTTGATGTTGAAGTCTTCAATTTTGAAACTAATTTTATAATTTGAAGTTTATTTTATTCCAAATTCTCTACCAAATCCTCTTGGCTTTGTTCAAGGATTTTCAAAAGTCTTGGAGGAGACTCAAGTATTATAGGGTTGTCTTCAAGCATTTCATAATCCAATTTTGGCTCTAAGTTAGGGTTTATATGATTTGTTAAAAATAATTTTAAAAATTGAAATTCATCAAAAAACATTCAATTTTTTAAATTCAAACGAAATTTGATTCTAAGTACACTAAAATTTTACACTTACCTTAAATTCTATGGCATGGTATTGTGAAGATCATTATTCAATTTTTAAAGCTTGATCACATTTTAGAGATTATAAGATAGAGAGGACTAGTTGTGAGTCGAGGTCACAGGTTGCAAATGTGGACTGGTGGTTTTATTTTTGTTTTTAAGTTTACATAACATCCTCATGTTATGTTGATCACACAAAGTGCTCATGTTTTATGCTCAACATAACACAAATGCTTTTCTGGAAATAAAAAAGTGAGCACGTTATGAAAGCCACAAAACTCACTCGTTTTATGGCTTGGTAAAACCAAGCCATAATGATAGCATGTTTTGTGGTTCTCACAATAACGAACTTGTGTTTAGTTAAAAAGAATTATTTGGCCAACTTTTTGTACACCATTTTAGTGCACACACCTGTTGGCATTATATTACAATATTTTTCAAATCATGTAATTTGCACATTTTTAATTAAATGTTTGAGGCTTAGCATGTTGGGAGCCCATTGTAGAAAATTGTAATCCATTCATGAAACTGTGAATTAATAAAGATTATATTTTTTTTTGTTGAGTTTTTCTATGTGTTGTTTACTTTTTCTAAATTGTTTAATCATCCTCCATCGAATCATCTACCATGACTGCATCAATTTTTTTTTTGGTATGACACTTAGGAGATCCTAGCCTTACATTACCATGTGTGTAACTTTGGTGAGGTTATTTAACCTCATATAGCTTCTAATGTTCTGACTCTTTCAACCAAAGTGGCAATGAGCCTCTAGTGTGGCTTTGATTAGTTACTTACATTATTTGCTTCACCACCTTAGGGGTGGTTTTGCTAATCAATCTAGGGCTGGTAACCTTGGAGAGGACAATTCATCTTCATCATTAATTTAGGCTCCATTTTTGTTTTCAACTATTATGGGGAGACTTGGTTGTTTTGGTAGATTATGACAAGAGGACTACAAGCCTTGGCCAACTCTCACTCTAATTAGTTCAACTTATTCTTGAGGTGGGTTTCTCTTTCTCTATATGACATAAATATTATACCATGGTTATAGATTTTTGGTCAAACAATGAGGTCCCTTAGCTCCACAAAGGTGAGAGTTTGGGTACATAATAATTATGGTATGCACCTCTTGGTTTGGAGTGTAATTCCATGTGAGGTTTTCAAGATTGTCATAGCACAACTTATTCTTAAATTACCTTCATGGTCATGTCGAGTAATATCTAAATTACTTTTCTTAAATGTATTTATTAGAGATATAGACAAGGGGGTTCCTAGGAGTGTCTTATCCTTGGGTTCTCCCAAATTTAAATGCATATGAGGGTGTCATGGGTACCATAGAATAAATTGAGAGATGAGAGGATGAAAGAAAATGAGATGGAAAAGCTGGTCCAAGGTGAAAAACATATAACAATGTTTTTTCCTTCACATTAGGTTCACCAATATATGTATGATCTCAAATCAACTTACATACCTAATTGTTCTCATTGATTGAAATTTGATTAGGTAACTCATTGTTGCTCACATGGCAAGAGTTAATTAAGTGGTGATGAGTGAGGTAGATTTCAATGTAGCTAAATAAATACAAAAACCATCTAGAAAATAAGTCACACATAAAAAAAAAAAACCTACAAGGCATGAAATGGGTGCACATCTTATGCTAAAAAAGCACCAAAATCCAACAAGAAAAAAAGTAATAGATAAAATGTGGTTCACTATCAATGGGTTCAATGAAATTGACATAGACATAGCCTAGAGAGCAATGTGGAATGGTGTCCTTGTAGAATTGAATTAAAGTTAGGAGTGATGTCTTTCCAAAGAATTTAGTGAGCTCTTTCTCTATTATGTCTACATTGGTGTCTACCAACATACAAATAAACTATTACGGGAAAATATGATGCAAACACCACTAAAATTGATACCATAGTGTTGATTCCTTTCTTATTATGCCATGCATAGCCTCTTCGATATATATATATATGCAAACAAAGGAGAGGTGATGAAAATATGTGACTTAAATAAGATGATTTTCCTATGATAAAGAAGCCAAAAAAATTCCATTGAAAAAAAATGTTGTATAACAAAGAAAAGGAGGAAAAATGGGCTTTAGTTCTAGCCATGGGACATTTGTTGGTTGATGGTGAAATAAATATGGTAAAAAATAAATAAATGTGGTAGAGGCCCTCATCTATCACACCTTCTCTTGTAACAAGAGTTACAAAGATACCTATAATTGAAATCTAATCCAATGATAAAACAAAATAAATCATTTCACTAATTTTAAAAATAAGAATATGGAAATTCATAATTGAAACACTACCCTAAAATTATATTCAAACTGAAACCAAATTAGCATGAACTAATAATACTTGTATGAAAAAAAGAAAGAATTTTTTTTTAAAATAAAGTATGAGAATCTTGTTTGAAAAAGAGGGCCCCACATAGATATTTAGTTAAACCGATCATTTTCATCCTTTTTCATCCTTAACGTGTCTTTGTCAATTACTACTAACTAGTGATCGCACCTTGGTGTGCAATGGGTATGCCGAAGAGGCGTGGAAGGTCAATTAAGAAAAAAAATGATTTTTTTTTCATGCATTTGTGCTATTATTATTAATATTATTAGTATTATTATTATTATTTTTAATGTATTTATCGTTATATTTTTAAATAATTAATATATAAAGTTTCATTATGTTACATTATGATTATTATATTATTAATAATTGAGTAGATATTGGATTAGATTATATTAAAATTTATTGAATATATTTAAATCATATTATATAATGTAAATATTAAAGTATAGTTTAATATATAGTTCTCTTAAATTATATTATATTTATACTATATCGGTATAAGTGGGGATATTTAACCTCACAAGTTCATCATGAGAGGCCACAAATTATATTATTTTTCTGTATATTTATTATATAATAATATTATATTAGTATTTTTTGTTATATATTTACTATTATATTGTTATTTTTGTTTAATATTATTAATAATAATAGTAATATATTATTAATATTTAAATTATTATATTATTTATAATTTTTTCTACAATGAAAGCACATGATGCTCTTTATAATTTTATAATTTATAATTTTAGATATCCATCTTGAGGCGCCTATGCACTTTGATGTGACAAATTGATTAAAAATAGGCCTCCACAAAGATATCTCTCAACTTTTTTATAAATATTATTAAAAAATTTTATATATATATATATAAATAATTTTGATATTATTATTATATTATTCTAATTATTATAATATCATATTATTCTTAATATTAAATTATTCTCACTATTATATATATTAATATTGTTTTTGAATGTTATATTTAATAGAATATAATTATCCTTAATATTATATTATTAATAATAGTTTTAAATTATTGTATTATTAAACTATTATGATTATATTATCATTATTATATTATTATTAATATATTATTCTTAATATTATATTAATAATCTTAAATTAGTATATAATATTAAGAAAAATACAGAAATAAGAAAACATGATTTAATTAACTTACCGATTAGCTAATTCCAGTCCTGTAAGGGTTTTCTTTTAAGGGTTTACAGTTTTTCTTTTCTTAGAAGATCTTCAAGTGTTGACACGAATTTCCATGCAATGAAGACGGTGATTTTTGTTGGCTAAGAAAACTATCCAACGACGTGAATAAAAATAAATCAATCGCCACCTGTGCACTGTCAAAACGAATAGAGGTGAAATAAAAAAAATTCACTCTCGTGCAGTGTGAAAAGGAATGCCAGCGGTAAAAATAAATATCTCTAATATCTCTCCCATAGAAAGTACTTTTCTGAACAGTCAAAAATAGTAATTCCCTCCACGTCAACTTTTTTAATAAATTCGTGTCCATGCGTACGAGAAGAGTTCGAAGGAGCAGAAACCAATAACGGTGAGGAAAGCAGTAAAAGATGGTGAAAACAGCCAAAATTTTCAAGAAATTTATGAATGGCTGCACAGTACATGGTAGGTACTGCCTGTGCAAGCCTGCACAGCAGCGAAAGAACTTTTAATTTTTTTGGAGAGCGCCGGCGAAATCACGGAAAAAGCAGTAGAAAAATCGCAAAAAATGATGAACGGTTGAGATTCGTTTAACTGTATTGCAGTTACCTGTTAACCATTGATAGTGAAAATTGGGTTGGCTATTTCCAAATATGATACGCCTTCGGCATAAATATGTTGCTATCTTCACATGCATCGTCATAATAAAGTACGATATACCTAGTTCCAAAATAATTTGTTTTAAAAACAAATATAATCTTTTATATAATTTTAAAAGTCTTTTTTAATGATTAAAGTTAGGAGGATATGATTTTAAAAATTAAAACAAATATAATCTTTTATATAATTTAAAAAGTCTTTTTTAATGATTAAAGTCAGGAGGTTATGATTTAAAAAATATATATATTATATCTTTTATAAGATAATAGAATACAATATTCTAGTTATTATATTATATGTTAATATATTGATAATTAAAATATTATATTATAAAATTGTATAAATTGTATTTATAAGTTTTAAGTTATTCTTCTTAGCACTTGTTTCATTGTTTTGTTTTTAAATATTTAGTATGTAAGATTTAGTTGTATACAATAATAAAAAAATAAATATAAATTTTGTTTATTTTGTTTTGTTTTTTAAAGTGTTAAGATTTGAATATATGTATTTTGTGAAGTAATGAAAGACAAGAATGAGTTAAATTTTGAATATGTTTTTAGAAAAAATCTTTTAGATTTTGATAGTTTCATAAAACATCTAATTAATTAATTATCTATTTTTTTACAATTAAATTTTGATATTGCATCTTTATATAAAAACTCTATTGATGATTAATTATTTATTTTATATCTGTTAAACATAAGATCTATTGTACTTAAACATAATTCATAATTCTACTTTTATATTTGATATAAATATAATTATGATTCATTAATTGACATGTCTATTTAATTTTATATTATTTAGTCAAGAATTGTCATATGCAAGTTTAGTTATATCTGAAGTATAACTAACTAATAAGACATCAACTTTTACTCTAAAAACACATAAGGGTTTAAATATTTCCATTTAATATTAACAACACAAATCTAGCTTCAAAATTAATCAAAGATTCAAACAATAAGAAAATAAAACAATACTTAAAAAAGACAGAGTTTTAAATCTTTCCATTTAATACTAACAATAAAACTCTTGTAATGCCTCATCGTGTGAACCCCATAGGACAACTAAAGCAACAATTATTGCACAATTTTTTTTTAAATTAAAACTAACATACATGAAATGCACAATAAGTTATGACATGAAAATTCATTTAAACAAACCCAAAATCATTTACGTCCCTTGGGGTACACGAGGATACATTACGAAACTTAATTCCATACATCAATGATAAAGAATGAAAACCAAATTTAATCCATGACAAAGCATACATATAAACCATCAATAAGAAATCATTCACTTAAATAAATACAACACTTTGAATAACATCTAATATGGATCCATATCCACACAAGTTTTACCAATGATAAAATATTACATCACATCCTTTTCATTACTTTACACTGTTCAAGTCTTACAATGATACAAACATGTTTCCCAATATGGGTGGGAACCACATGACAAGATAGAATGATACAACTCTGAAGTCGTTGTAACAACACCAATCCGCACCTCTCGATCCTTGATTGGGGACCCAATGGGGTGCTTAGCACGTTCCACCCGACCACGTGGGTCTGAAGACCCACCCCCCATGCTAGGGAGCTGACAAGAAAGAGACCTCAACCAAGAACATCCAAACAGAGAACCACAAGACTCAACGTCATACAAAAGTATCATAAAACTCAAGGATTACAATGACATAATCAACAACATTCATGAGCCCACATAACAACTTAAAGTCATAAATCTCATCACATTAACAAAGCAATAACCAGTAAACAAGTAACCAAAGGAGGATTATGAAACATTTCCAAATCAAACTGAAATAATAAACATAATACAATTCCAGAGGAAATAAGGAAGCAAGACAAATGGGTGACAAGTGGAGAGTGTCATCGCATAGCTCTCATGGGATCTCCTGGCCCTTCCTCCAACTTGAGGTGCCGGCACCCATCTATGGATCTCCTGGCTCTTCCTCCTACTTGAGGCGCCGACACCATGGGGTAGCTCATGCGGACATGATTCCAGAGGCAACAAGAAATAAGGCACAAGGGTGTCTAGTGGAGAGTGTCATCGCATAGCTCTCATGGGATCTCCTGGCCCTTCCTCCAACTGAGGTGTCAGCACCCATCTATGGATCTCCTGGCTCTTCCTCCTACTTGAGGCGCCGACACCATAGGGTAGCTCATGCGGAGTCGATAACCTCTCATGAAGATGAGATTATGACTTTACTGACCACGGCCTTCTCAATCTATCATTAGTCTATGATAGCCCTAATGCATAGACGAGGAATCCAAAGTTTATTATCTTGTGTGTTTTACTACCCATCCCCCTAAATTCTATTTTTAGGTTATCACTTGTTTAACTACTCTTACGTGGGTTCTCCTATGCACTTCCTCTTACCCGAGGCGTTGGCCCCCACGAAGAGCCACTCTCCCTAGAGACCCAACCAACATCAAACCAAAATCGAAGGGTTGTACAACATAACAAGAACATAAGATCACAACAGAGAAACATGCGAGGCATTATCCATCTCACAATAAACACATAATCAAAGTCTCAACAATTCTCATACAACCCTTTCAAAATCCTGATACCAAAACACTTGCCACTTCAAGGGCACATAAAAGGAGAAACATTGACCAACAATAAAACAAGCCTCTGGAAGACTCTTAAAAAGTTTACACTAGGGTTTCCCCATCAAAGAACTGACAACAATAATTGCAAGAACTCAAAGAACTATTTTCAATTCAAAAATAAGGAGTGAATACATCAAGACAAGATCAACAACTCCATTCAAACTACATCAACAACTTCGATACAAACTAAATCAGAAATCCAAGGGAGACCTCTATTTCCTCCTCTCAGGATACCCATTACTCAAAGAACTTTGAATTAGACTCATTAACAACTCAATCAGAACCATCAACCATGACAACGATAACATTAACTGATTTACCACTCAACTCAAAAGACACTCAATAAATCAACATGAACAACCAAACCATAATCTTCCTAAGCCAACAATAACCATTTCAAGAAGAGTTCAACTTGCATAATAGCACCCCATTTAACCAACTTCACCCAAAATCCTATACTAAACACATTATTTTAAACATACCCAAAGTAAATTAACACACCATCTGATAAACAATTATATAAGAGGTCAACATTTAAAAGATAAACTAATTCCATCAACAACACGTTACTACACATGTCTTCTTCATAACTATAACTATATCATTTCCATAATAATCTAATGTTCACCAATTCTCATTATTTAATGTAATCATTTAGTTTTAGAACCAAAGCGAATGTTCTACTCTAACATTTGAAGTTTGCAAGCATATGAATAGATGGTGTCGTAACATTCGTATATTGATCTTTTCAAAAGATATAATCTTTCATTCCATGTAAGTATGCAAGCAATAGTTTAAAGAAGGTTTAACCCATGCATGAAGTATATACATATATATGTGATTGCTTCTCTTATAATTATAAGCTATCTTTTGATTAAGGTCAAATGATTTCATAAGGTAATTTTTTTACTAATCATTGTATGGAAACTAAATTGTCAAAAAGAGAAAATTGAATATAAGAAATTTAGTTAGATTGAATTAAGAATAAATCAAGGACTAAGATTTAACTCAAGCCTAAATATAGGAAGATAATAAGATTCCTAACCTATAACCTTTCAATTTATATTCTATAGTTAACTTAACATTTTCTTTCTAGACCACTAACTTTTCTACTATAATTTAATTTCATATAACATAGCAACTTTAACTAAACAAAATTCATCTAAACTAAATACAAAGAACCAAGACCCACGCCTATACCACATACAAGTACTACCGCTTAGACAGATCGTGAATAGCATCAAAGAGTTTATTTAAATCTATACACCCTACCATGTTCTAGTGCGCCGCTGTGATGGGTTGACAATGAAATCATAGAGATTATTTAATTTACTACGCCTTTGCAAGTCTAAAATTTGTAGTTGTGATGGGTTTCCAATGGTTTCATGGAGGCTACCTAATTCTGTAGAAAGCCTCAACTCTAAACGCTGTAAGAGTGACAGGTTTCCAAGAAAGTGAATATTGGAATTTGGAAATATCGCCATCTACTTGCATTATTATCAAATCCAAAATATTATCCACAAGACTGAAGGGAAGGAGAAAGGTGAGGTGCAAATACGTGACTTAAGAGTAGAAGAAAATAATGTACAACTTTTCTTTCTTTTTTTTGAACTTGACGCATATCTGTTTGGTGGCGAGTTTCCAGAGACACACTCAAATTGAAGTTTGGAAATTAAACTTCACCACGATCAAAGGTACGCTCTCTATTATGTTAGTACATTGACAATATTTATTTTCAAGTGCTGCAACTACGATAGATTGTCAGAAGAATCAAGCGGGTTATTAGTTCCTTCCGGTAGGCAGGAATACTATTGCATTTGCCTATAATGCATTTAACCGGCAACATTGACCTCACGTTTCGCCATTTAACATATTACTTATTTTTTTGTATAGTTTGAATTTGGAGAGCTGTTTTATATATTCGAAAACTATCATTTATCTATTTTTCTATTCGTCCGAGTAGCTTTATAAATCATTTTCGTTTTACAAATTCGGGAAAGTGCGAACGCATAAATTGATTAAATAAATTTAAGCAAAGGCATAGTTTAAAAGTTGGTGGCTAGAGGTACGTAATCCATGAATGCAGATTAAATGCATTAAAATATCAGGAAACTATGACTACATAAATTGATTAATTAAAATTAAGCAAAGGCATAGTTTATCAAACTGGCAGGTAGACGTACATAATGCATGAATATAAATTAAATGCATTGAATGGCATCTGGCTCGAGGTGAAGGTGGTGGAATGGCTTGGAGGCCACACGTGGCCAGGGTACTTTGGTCATTTAATATAGAGTTAAGTTACTTGGTATGCATTTCTATTACTTTGCGTGTGTTGTTTTTGTCTTTTGTGAGCGCCTGTTCTGAGGGAGAGTTTTAGCGACTGAGCAGGAGATGTTATAGTTGCAGAGTCCAGACCCAGAAATGAGTTATTTGAGGTGATAATTTGGTTTTTTGTAGTTGCAGAGTTGCACGCTGGACAGTGAGAGACGAATTGCTTGAGGTCAGAAGAGGTAACTTTTCATTTTTTTTGTCTATTTGATACAAGAAATGCAAGTAGGGTTTCATAGTGCTTTAACGCATTCGTATACTTTGATTATAAATTTGTATTTTAAACTAGTTTTAGTATTGTTTATTCAAATTTCTTGTTGAAATGCAAAGGTTTCATCTGCATTTGATAGGAATTATGTAGAAATCCTCTTGTCCATTTTACTTCATGCATGTGAGCCCTGTCAAGTTTATATATTTTTGATTACTGCAAACCGGTCCCATAAAGAAGGCTTTCGAACCAAAATTATGTCAACATGTGCGATAATGAGAGCTTTCGACCAATGAGTCGACAGTGTGTTGCTTTGAGCTTTTATGTTGTCATCAAAGCATAAAGGATAGAGGGGTTCTGTTAAAAGTCATGGTTGTTGTCCTCGTAGGCATAAATCTATATATTAAACTACTTATAGTATTATCTATTCAAATTTCATGTTGAAATACGAAGGTTTCATCTACGTTTGATAGGTATTATGTAGAAATCCTCTTGTTCATTTTACTTCATGCATGTGAGTCCTGTAGAGTTTGTATTTTTTTGATTGCTACAAAGTGGTCCCATAAAGAGGGCTTTGGAACCTAAATTATGTCAACGTGTGCGATAATGAGAGCTTTTCAACAATGAGTCGACTGTGTGTTGCTTTGAGCTTTTCCGTTGTCATGAAAGCATAAAGGATAGAGGGATTCTATTAAAAGTCGTCGTTGTTGTCCTCGTAGGCATAAATGCAAACAATGGGAGCATAAAGAATGCAGTAGAAACCTTTTTCTTGCCAGCAAGCAAAAAAATTCTGTCAGATGTCATCGTTACTGTTTTTGTATCTTGGGGTTATAAAAAACTATGTCAAAAATGTTATAGAATCCAAATTACAATGTTGCCATAGAGCAGTTAAGTAATATTGCTTGATAGAATAGTTGTAGGCTTTATGCAAAAGAGCAATCAAATTCATTGCTAGAAGATTTGTGGTCCAAGAACCTGTGGCAATTAGTTTGTGTAGTTAATCTGATCTACATTTATACTTGTGTCTCTTGAATCTAGAAAAATGCTTGCTAGTGTTTTAATGGTTTTCGCTATTAGTATCCATTGTAGTAGGAGTACTATATATTGCTATTCTTTTAGAAAAACAAACACATGGTTTTTGTTTTCTAATCAAAGCTTTTTACATGGTGCAATTCTTTTGGTTGGAAGAAAAGAGGTTGTGTAGCGGCCCAGCTGTGGAAAATTCTTCAAGCAAGTAGTACAAGGTGAGTTTCTAGAATGAACCTTCTCCTTTGTTTACAATTGCATATAGTAGACAGAGAAAAAGGTTAATTCAAGATTCTCACTGTATTGATTGTACTTGTAATCATATCGTTGCTTTTAGTTACAAGGACAATCTTTGCAAATGGGTATTGTGAGTGGCATATGCTATATGGTTCATAAAAAATTAAGCAGTTGGGGTTCAAAAGTAGATCTTCGTTGCAGTGGCATGATCTCAGAAATGCAATAATTATCCAATCAATTTTTTTGGGTGGCTGATTGCACTTTATAATTTAAACCTGCCTTTTTTAATTTTGAGAGTTTGATTCTGAATCCATATGCATACTTTGATTAAAACTATTGGCTAAAGGTGCATAATTCATTTATGCAAAAACAATGCATTTAATGGCATTTGACTAGAGGCGAGGTTGTTTGGATATGCATACTTTTTTAATTTTGAGAGTTTGATTCTGAATCCATATGCATACTTTGATTAAAACTATTGGCTAAAGGTGCATAATTCATTTATGCAAAAACAATGCATATAATGGCATCTGACTAGAGGCGAGGCTGTTTGAATTGCTATTTAGTCTTTGAATATATAACAATTAAAAGAGATAAATAAGTATAATTATCCTTGGCCACATTTCACATTTTGACCTTTCAATCAAAGTCAATTAACAAAGTAGCAGTTAGACCTACAGAAGGTTCAAGGACTATGCTGGTAGAAAAACATATTTTGGACAGTGGCTAGACAATTTGTTGAAATTGCTTTACAAACTTTGAAGCAAATGCATTTTTCCTTCTGTTTGCTTTCATTGTACATCTTAAATGGAAGTTGGGTTTCGCATTGTTGCAATGCATTTGGATACTTTGATTGTAAAATCATAGTTTAGATCATTTTAAGTGTTATCGATTCAAACCTTTCCTTGAAATACCAAGGATTCATCTGAATCTTGGAGGCAACGTACAGCTGTCTATAATTATCCTTGGCCACATTTTACATTTGACCTTTCAATCAAAGTCAATTAACAAAGTAGCAGTTAGACCTAAAGAAGGTTGAAGGACTATGCTAATAGAAAACCATATTTTGGACAATGGCTAGACAACCTGTTGAAATTGCTCTACAAACTTTAAAGCAAATGCATTTTCCCTTCTATTTACTCTCATTGTACATCTTAAATGGAACTTGGGTTTTGCATTGTTGCAATGCATTTGGATACTTTGATTGTAAAATCATAGTTTAGATCATTTTAAGTATTATTGATTCAAATCTTTCCTTGAGATACGAAGGATTCATTTGAGTCTTGTAGTCAATAAATAGCTGTCCTATAAAGAGAGCTTTGGAACCAATGAGCTGTCATAAAGGATAGAGGAATATTGTCAAATATTATGGTTATTGTCCTCATAGGCACACATGAAAAATATGGAAGCATATAGAAAATAAGTTAACTCTTTAATAATCCCATGAAACATAGTCTTTGTATGCATCCATGCATGCAGGTTTGCATGTATATATGTGTGCATGTAATTATGTATATATGAATGCATGTATCTATGTTACCATGTATGTATGTCTGTATATAACAGACTACTATTGCATTTGCTTTAAATGCCCTTTTGTAGATGGTGCCAGCTAGCCATCCAGTCATATTGTCGTTGTTGTACATATTGCTTTTAAAGATATATGAACTCAATTTTGTGAGTTATATTTCATATTGGTAAATTGGCATTTATCTGTTTTTGGAACCCATGGGAGTGGCTTTTTGAATCGTGATTGTTTTAAAATTCTTGTCAAAATGCAAATGTATAGGTTCATTGATGGCTATGTGCTTCTATGCATATATGCATATTTATAGGATTCATTGCTATCATGTAAAGACCACATAAATATTCATTCCCCAAGCCCATGTAGTCATTTCAATATATGCATATATTAAGGGATCTATTGATACATGGATATGTGCATCCATGGATACATGAACGCATATATAGGTGTAACCATGTGATCATGTATGTATGTGTACATGTATATATGTGTACATCCATGCATGTATCTATGCATCGGTGCATTGAGGCATGTGTGTAGCTATGTGTCTATGAATACATTTTATCTAGTAATCAATGTTAATTAATAGACTAGCACTCATACCTAGAGAATGTTCAAGGATTGTGCTCATAGAAAACCATATGCATATCAATATGTTAGAGACCATGTATCTATGCATGGGTGTGTATAGATGCTAATTGTTCTGAATTTTGGTTGCATGTGATTGCATTAAAAAATTAAGAATAAGTGCTAGATAATTGAAGTAAAATGACCCCATTCAGTTAGCAGATCAATTTTTCCCAGCCCTTTACATGTTAACTAAGAGTCTTGAAGCTTTTACTATTCATTGGAAGTCTTTGAAGCTTAAATGTGACAGTATATGTAGCATTTTACCCAATAGCTCTATCATTCATGATGATTTAGGCAAGTTCATATTTCCTCATTCATCCTTGTATTGTCTCATATCTAAATAATTAGGCAACTGCTAATTATCCTTTAAGTACATAGCAATTCAAAGAAAGAAATGATTGCAATTAGCCTTGTGTACATTTGAACTATTAATCAAAGGCAATTAACAAACTAGCCCTAGAAAAGCATGTCCGTGTTAATTTGTTGAATAC
The DNA here is from genome assembly GCA_007258455.2 of Sequoia sempervirens. Lineage (NCBI taxonomy): Eukaryota > Viridiplantae > Streptophyta > Pinopsida > Cupressales > Cupressaceae > Sequoia > Sequoia sempervirens. Next base: position 24,154 of record VDFB02037125.1, on the reverse strand, counting down.
CATGTATTTGTGCATGGGTGTATATGGATGCTATGAGTTGTGATTTCTACCATTATGTAGCGCTTACTATTACTTGTACAGCCAAGCGATATGCAAGCAGAATTCATAGTTCATAGCAACCAGATACATTCAAGGACAAATGCAAATCAAGGTTGTTGGCATCCTGATAAGAAAGATGATGAGATACATCCAATTAATGTATGTCGCAACATCTTATTGAATAAAGATGATTTGGTTAGGCAGGTTACAGATGAGAATCCTTATTGGTGTGTGGCTAATGCTCTCTTTGATTGAAGACTTGTCAAGAAAATTACATGCCAATACTATTAGAAAACAGGTAGAATTAGATTAATTGATTGACTATGATTGATTGACTATAATTTTGGTTCCAAAGCTCTCTTTATGGGACCACTTTGCAGCAATCAAAAAAAATACAAACTCTACAGGTCTCACATGCATGGAGTAAAATGAACAAGAGGATTTCTACATAGTGCCTATCAAACGCAGATGGAACCTTTGCATTTCAACAAGAAATTCAAATAGATAATACTAAAAGTAGTCTAAAATACGAATTTATGCCTATGAGGACAACAACCACAACTTTTAACAGAACCCCTCTATCCTTTATGCTTTGATGACAATGGAAAAGCTCAAAGCAACACACTGTTGACTCATAGTTCAAAAGCTCTCATTATCGCACGTGTTGACATAATTTTGGTTCCAAATCCCTCTTTATGGAACCACTTTGTAGTAGTCAATAATATAAAGACTTTACAGGGCTCACATGCATGAAGTAAAATGGAGAAGAGGATTTCTACATAATTCCTATCAAATGCAGATGAAACCTTCGCATTTCAACAAGAAAATTGAATAAATAATACTAAAAGTAGTTTAAAATAAGAATTTATAATCAAAGTATAACAATGTCTTAAAGCACTATGAAACCCTACTTGCATTTCTGTTTGCATGTCCTTGGTTTAAACATTTAATTATTGGTTCTCGATAATGGAATGAAATGAACTTGGACAAATGGAAATAGAATGACCCCATGGAATTGAAACTTCAATGTTTGCATGGCTTTAACATGATAACATATTTGTGTGCATGAGACTTTTTTGAATCTCAAATTTCATAGTGTATGTGGCATATTAGCTAGTTGACTTAGCATGATAGCTTTCAAACAAGTTAATTCAGCGATCGATCAAGCTAATTGGCTGATGAATTAATTGTGTTCCATGGTTAGTCATTACTAATTATTGGTCATCTTTATCCTCCAAATCAGATAAATCAATGTTGCTTATTCACATTCATAGATACACAATATTTCTAAACATTTTGCGTGCTTTTAATAGGAAAAGAGCTTTAGAACAAGATATGTACATTCATCTAAGCATCATAAGACGTAGATTTCATGAATATATCAATGTTGCTTATTCACATTCACAGATACACAATATTTCTAAACATTTTGAGTGCTTTTAATAGGAAAAGAGCTTTAGAATAGGATATGTACATATATAATGGTTTGTAATGCTGTCATGAATATGCATAGCAAATATAGAAGCACAAGCAAAAACATTTAAACTATTTAACAGAATTCCTCGAACAAATGTTGGCTCTTGGTGTGTAGTGATTGCAAATTATGCAAAGAATTATTTGTCAAAAAAGGCTTTTTGCAAACATTCAAGCAAATCAACTAAATAGCTGATCAAGTTAACCCTGAATCAAGTTACTTGACTAATCAATGAAACTAGTTCATTGATAGATCAGTTTTCTTGAGTAGTTCATTATAGTTAGTTAAAAAACATGTTTGTACACCAAATCAATTAAACCAATCATGGCCATTCATATGCAAAAAAAGGAATTTCTTGAAAAGGCTTTATAGACAAGGAAGCAAATGCAATTGCTAGGTGTAAATTGAAATTGGAAAATCCTCGCCAACATCTTCCTTTTTGTTTCTTGTGCTACAAATATTCAATAGGCTATAGCTGTCCATATTAATTGTATCCCTTTGTCTATGTTTAAGCCATCTGTTTATTCTATTGCTTTCGCTATTATTTCATGAAAGTGAAAGTGTCATAGTATATGTGGCGTAGCAGCTAATAAGTCCATCTCACATTTTTCTCATGACAATTTAATTTGTCTCATCTGTCTCTGAATCATTAATCAAAATCAATTAACAAACAAGTCAATCTTACACTTGACGCATGCAAATTAGGTCAATTCTATCTTTTACTCATTAATGAAATTAACTAATCAGCTTAACAAGATAGCTTTGAAAAAAGTTAGGTCAGTGATCAATCAAGCTATTTGACTGATAAGTCAATTGAGCTCAATAGTTAATCATAGTAATAGCAAACAAATGCTTGTTAGATGATGTCATTGTTGAAACCCTACTTGCATTTCTGTTTGCATGTGCCTGGTTTAAACATTTAATTATTGGTTCTTGATAATGGAATGAAATGAACTAGGACAAATGGAAATAGAATGGCCCCATGGAATTGGAACATCAATGTTTACATGGCTTTAACATGGTAACAGATTTGCGTGCATGAGACTTATTTGAAACTCAAATGTCATACTGTATGTGGCATATTAGCTAGTTGGCCTAACATGATAGCTTTCAAACAAGTTAATTCAGCGATCAATCAAGCTAATTGGCTGATGAATTAATTGTGATCCATGGTTAGTCATAGCTAATTATTAGTCATCTTTATCCTCCAAATCAGTTAAATCAATCTTGCTTATTCACATTCATAGATACACAATCTTTCTAAACATTTTACGTGCTTTTAACAGAAAAGGAGCTTTAGAACGGCATATGTACTTTCATCTAAGCATCATAAGACGTGCATTTCTGACAGATATAATGGTTTGAAATGTTGTCATGAATATGCATACTAAATATGGAAGCACAAGCAAAAACATTTAAACTGTTTGACATAATCCCTCGAAGAAATGTTCGCTCTTGGTGTGTAGTGATTGCAAATTATGCAAAGAACTATTTGTCAAAAAGGGCTTTTTGCAAACATTCAAGCAAATCAACTAAATAGCTGATCAAGTTAACTATGAATCAAGTTACTTGACTAAACAATGAAACTAGTTCATTGATAAATCAGTTTTCTTGAATAGTTAATTATAGTTAATTAAAAAACATCTTTGTACACCAAATCAATTAAACCAATCATGGCCATTCACATGCAAAAAAAAGGAATTTCTTGCAAAGGCTTTATAGACAAGGAAGCAAATGCAATTGCTAGGTGTAAACTGAAATTGCAAAAGCTTCGCCAACATCTTCCTTTCTATTTCTTATGCTACAAATATTCAATAGGCTATAGCTATCCATATTAATTGTATCCCTTTGTCTATGTTGAAGCCATCTGTTTATTCTATTGCTTTCGCTATTATTTCATGAAAGCTCAAATGTCATAGTATATGTGGCGTAGCAGCTAATAAGTCCATCTCACATTTTGCTCATGACAATTTAATTTGTCTCATCTGTCTCTAAACCATTAATCAAAGTCAATTAACAAACAAGTCAATTTTACACTTAGCTCATGCAAATTAAGCCAATTCTATCTTTTACTCATTAATGAAATTAACTAATCAGCTTACCAAGATAGCTTTGAAACAAGTTAGGTCAGTGATCAATCAAGCTATTTGACTGATGAGTCAATTGAGTTCAATAATTGAGTTCAATAGTTAATCATAGTAATAGATAGCAAATCCTTGTTTGATGATGTCATTGTTGAATTTGCTTTTGTGTCCCTCTCTACACTTCTGCTGCAGCTTGAAGCAATGATGCTTCATGGTTCAAGTATAAAGTGTAATTGGAAAACTTTGTTGACTTACATTCATTGATTTAAATCTGTTTGGAAAGCATACTTGCAGTAGTTCTTTATGCTCGATGCAAAACAACAATCTAGTTAAAATGCATAGCAAAAGCCTGTAAAGAACCATGCTCACACTTGTGCATTTGGAATTCAAGAACCTATGATAAATAGACTGGTAGGTTAATCTGTCTCCAACTGATACTTGTTTCCATTGAATCTAAAAATAAACTAGCTGGTGTATTTCGGTGTTTTGACTATTAGTATCCATTACACTATCACTGTCATCCATTGCAATTATAATTTTGGGAGTTGTTTGTACAAATGTGTTTTCATGCATTGTGAAACCCAATTTGCATTTCTGGGATAAAATGAAGCAAACTAAATAAAAGTAGCAGTTTGTTGCCTTGAGTAACTTGTCTCTTGGTATTCATTCAACGAGCAGAGGAGCTTTTGCTCTGTCACTGTAAACGTCCCCTTTCTATTGATAAAAGCTATCAGTTTTCTAAACTATGTCTTTGCTTAAATTTATTTGTATATGTCATCTTCTTTCGGACTCTCAGTAAAAAAAGAATCTCCATATTCTACCACCAAAGAAAATGCATTAACGTCAAAGGAGTTTGAAATTGAAGATAACAAACCTAATAGCACTCGCTTGGATAAACTATTTTCTATAGTGACAATTTTATTGGCTCCTAGTGTCAAGGCAATAATACTCATGCATTCGGTTGAAATGCTTTTAACTGGCAGCATTGGGCAATCACATTTTTCCATTTAACATATTACTTATTTTTTTGTATAGTTTGAATTTGGAGAGCTATTTTATATATTGGAAAATTAGCATTTATCTATTTTCCTATTTGTCAGAGTAGCTTTATAAATCATTTTCGTTTAAAAAATTCAGGAAAATGCAAGCGCATAAATTGATTAAATAAATTTAAGCAAAGGCATAGTTTAAAAGTTGGCAGCTAGAGGTACGTAATCCATGAATACAGATTGAATGCATTAAAATATCAGGAAAATGCGAGCACATAAATTGATTTAATAAATTCAAGTAAAGACATAGTTTACAAAACTAGTGGGTAGATGTATGTAGTGCATGAATACAAATTAAATGCATTGAATGGCATCTGGCTCGAGGTGAAGGCACTGGAATGGCTTAGAGGGCACGTGTGGCCAGGGTACTTTGGTCATTTAATATAGAGTTAAGTCACTTGCTATGCATTTCTATTACTTTGTGTGTGTTGTTATTTGTGTTTTGTAGGCTCTAGTTCTGAGGAAGAGTTTGTAGCCACTGAGCAAGAGATGTTGTACAGTTGCAGGGTCCAGACCTAGAAACGAGTTACTTGAGATGATAATTTGTTATTTTCCATAGTTCCTTTCCATTAAAGTGCATAATGGAGCTGTGTTTCATAGTGCTTTAGTTCACTATCACTATCACTTTCTGCCTAATGTGTCAGTGCATGTATGTATGTATGCATGTCTCTATGTGCATATGCATTTACCTATGTGCATATCTATGTAGACATTTGTAGATGCATATATGCATGTATGCATGTGACTCTAGATATATCTATGCATATATGTATTTATGCATATATGTATGTGTGTATAGATGCATCTATGTATTTATGCATGCAATCATATGGATGCATCTATGTTTATGTCCGTACATGCATTCATCTGTCTTTACATGGATGTATATGTACATATATATACATATGCATACATATATGTGTGTGCCGATATGTCTTTTCTAGGAAAGAGTTTACAGTGACAGGGCAAAGGTTGTCATGGTTCCAAAAAAGGGCACTTGCAAACAAGCTACTCCAGGCAATAAATAGTTTCTTTCATCAGTTTTCTTTTATTTTAACATCCATAGGCACATTGGGTTTCATAGTGCTCAGCCTACGCTATTCTTCAGAGACTAGTTGCTTGGACAAGCAATTTTCTTTTGTCTAATGTACAATGTGAGAGCTTAACAATAACTTGGCGCTTATGAGTCCTCTAAAGATTGCATATCTTCAATTACTACAGAACTATTCCATAGTGCAAGCTTTAGAGCCATTGTTCTGTTAGCATGTCCCATAATGGGGCCTTACAAACAATATGAGGACAATGTGTTGAGAGGACTTTACAAACTATCAGGCAAATGCAATTTACAGATATAAGCCTAAACTCCACAATTGCTTTCATCTCTCTCGTTGTCATTGAAGCATAAAGCAAAGAGGATTTTTTCTCAACTTCTAATTTTTGTACTTTTACATGATAATTCACCTTATTAATTAAATAATCAAATTATCTTAATTAATTAATTTTATTTTTCCTTCTATCATTTCATATCTAATTAATTAGGTAACTGTTGAATAGTATTTATATACATAATAATTAAAACAAAGAAATAATTATAACTATCCTTGTGCACATTTGACCCATCAAACAAAGTCAATTAAAAAATCTGATTCCACTTGTTCACTGATAGTATTGGCATGCAATTTCCTTGAAAAGTCTTGAAAAAGAGAATTACTCACACACCAATAAGGATTTTGATTTGTAACGTTCCTATCCAAATCATCTTCATTGAATAAGATGTTGTGGCATACATTAATTGGATGTATGTCATCATCTTTCTTATCAGGATGCCAACAACCTTGGTTTGTATTTCTCCCTGGGTGTATCTAAATGCAATGAGTTATGAATTGTACTTGCATGTGGCTTCATTGCACAAGTAATAGTAAGTGCTACATAACGGTACAAAATAAACTTATGCATATGGAAATGAAATGACCCCATTTAGTTAGAAAATCAATATTTACGTCGCTTTCACTATTAAGTGATCGCTGGTTTGGCATTAAACAATAACTAGAAATTGTTTCTACTGGCAAAAGGTGCATAATTCATTTATGCAAAAACAATGCATTTAATGGCATCTGACTAGAGGCGAGGCTGTTTGGATTGCTAATTAGTCTTTGAATATATAACAATTAAAAGAGATAAATAAGTATAATTATCCTTGGCCACATTTCACATTTTGACCTTTCAATCAAAGTCAATTAACAAAATAGCAGTTAGACCTACAGAAGCTTCAAGGACTATGTTGGTAGAAAAACATATTTTGGACAATGGCTAGACAATTTATTGAAATTGCTTTACAAACTTTGAAGCAAATGCATTTTCCCTTCTGTTATGGGGGCACCAATAACTCAGGACAGGCTATGGCCACCCAGCCCTATTACACCTAGCCGAGGAGCTCCCATAGTCTCTTTAGGCTCCATGCCATAACCCATCAAATATTAGCCAGGAACCACCTACCCTTCCAACACCATATTATAGAGATAGTCAGCCAGTACACCATATTTCCTCAACAATCCCTACCCTCCTTACTCCCACAGATATTCACACTTGGAAAAGAAACTTCTACTAATTAAAAAATTGTCATTATCGCACATGTTCACATAATTTTCGTTCCAAACCTCTCTCTATCAGACCACTTTGTAGTAATAAAAAATATACAAACTTTAGAAGGCTTATATGCAACCATGCATCTTTCCTAGAGATACACATATACATGTATCCATGTGTACTGCAATACATGCATCTATGTACACATGTAGCCATGGATATATGTATCTATGGAACTTCATATGCAATCCATGGATATTTCCATACATGTATCTTTAAGCATTTATGTATCCAGCTATGCATCTATCTATCTATCCATACAACTATGTTTCTATGTATTCTTCTATGTATAGATGCATCCACGCATATATCTATCTGTGTTTCTATGTGCAAATGTATACAAGCATCTATCCATATATGTGTCAATGTATCTATGAATACATCTATCCATATATACATGTATCTACGCATCTATGGATACCATGATAGATGTCCACATCCATGTATCTATGGATACATGTATCAAGTAGCTCGGTTCCAGGTCTTGACTCTGCAGCAACAACATCTCCTGTGACTACACAAATCTGCAGAATAACAAAAAATGAAATGCTCAAAGTAATCACAATGCATCTCTAGTCACTAAAATCTATATTACATGGTAAACAAGCAAGAACTTTTGAGTTGATGAAGGTCATGAACTTTGAACCAATAGTAGGACAGTGACCACAACATTTAAGTAAACCTATGGTGCAGACTCTCTTTTCCATTATCAATTTTCTTCCCAATTTCATCCACGAAGAACTTTGTGAACCTGTAGATCCTGCTGTTAGCCATAACTTTCATCCATGATTTCCATTTCTTTTATCAGTGAACTCCATATCTTTGATCCATGAAGAACTTCTTCAACCTATGCATCCATGAATCCTATATCTTTGAGGATATTCTTCATGGATGAAATTGGGAATACAATTGATAATGGAAAAGAGAGTGTTGAGCATAGGTTTACTTAAATGTTGTGGTGACTATCATACTATTAGTTCAACGTTCATGACCTTTATCTACTAAAAAGTTCTTACTCATTCATCTAAGTCTTGTAGGAAATGTACAGCTATCCTATAAAGAGAGCTTTTGAACCAATGAGCTGTCATAAAGGATAGAGGAATATTGTCAAATATTGTGGTTATTGTCCTCATAGGCACACATGCAAAATATGGAAGCATATAGAAACCAAGTTAACTCTTTAATAATCCCATGAAACATAGTATTCGAATAAACAATACTAAAAGTATTTTAAAATACGAATTTATAATCAAAGTATATGAATTCCTTAAAGCACTATGAAACCCTACTTGCATTTCTTGTATCAAATAGACAAAAAAAATGAAAAGTTACCTCTTTTGACCTCAAGCAATTTGTCTCTCACTGTCCAGCGTGCAACTCTGCAACTACAAAATACCTTGCTCGGCCACACAATAGACCACTATGAAATATAACAGAATTACACTAGTGCATGCATATGCAAAAAAAAATGTTCTATATTATAGGGTACACAAATAGCAATAAGTATTTAAAAATTCTAAAATGCAATTTGCATTTTAAGAAACAAAAGTTCTTACTTGGGTTGTTTCTCATTCAAATGAATGTACATAAGAATTTTGTTTTGTTTTTATGAATAGCATAGTATATGTCACTCACTATACTCATTTGTCTAAATTGTCCTTGTAACAGGGATCAATGCTCTCAACTGTATTTAAACAATCACGCACAAACTACACGAGGGAAAATTGCTTGTGCCTATCACTATTTTTACATTTCTACAAGTATACTTGATCGTTCGATAGCAGATTGCAAGGTCAGTTTTCCAAATTGTCTTTTTGCTTTTCTTGAAATGCAATTGAAATTCTTCAATATAATATCTGCATAAAGCTCTTTTCCATGTATTCATTTTGTCATCTTGTATTCCTCATTTCTTTGAACATAAATCATTTAGAAAGCTGCTTGCACATATACAAACAGGAAAATGCATTTTCCACAATTGCAATAGTAATTTGTCTTTGGACAATAGAACAGGTTTTGCTTATGTGTTAATAAGTTATACTTCCTCTATACAATATACATAGAATAGAATGAACTGCTACCATGCAATTTTTAAACCATGTTTGCAGTTTTAATAGCCTATAGAGTCATAAGTCTTTGTTTTGTGTCAACTGGTTTTTACCTATATGCATTTAAGGCAATTTTTTTCATAGGACTGCTTATATCTATGGCAAGTTGTTGTGCAGTATGCAAGGTAATGTATGTTTAATCTTCCTGTATTGCAAATAAAAGCCTACAAAGTTAATTTCAAAAGCTGACATAGCACATGAGTACAATGAATGATGTACTACGTCACTCATAGACATGACGCAAAATTTTTCTATGGTCTTTCTTACATGCAAAATGACATTATCCACAATTCATTTTTGCTCACATTGCCAATTTCATTGTGTGCTTTAAACCTCTAGAGTAAGAGAAAACTGAGGAAAGAAACTATTTATTGTCTCAAGTAACTCGTTTCTGGTTCTGGATACTGTAACTATAACAAAATCTGCTCAATCGCTAAAAACTCTCCCAGAACAAATACTTGTAGAATAGAAAAACAATTTGTGCAAAGTAATAGTCATGCTTAATAGCTGACTTAAGTCTATAACAAATGAATAAAGCAGCCTAGCTATACATGTCCACCAAGCCATTCCAGCAGTTTCTTATCCACCCACATGCTATTTAATGCATTTGCTTTGCATGTATGCACTATGCGCTTGCACCTCTGAGTTTCAATCTCTTCTTTTAATTATTTAATCAATCTATGCCTTCACTTTTGCTTAATGGACCTATGCCTTTCCATTTTCCTCAAATTTTTAAAACACAAATGATTTTAAAAGCTATTCCCACAAATAAGAAAAGCCATAGATCTTCTTTGATCAGACAATGCTTTTGCATTTCCCTGATTTTCTTTAAACATAAATGATTTCTGAAACTATTCTCTACATGCCACTTAATTCATGTTTATCTGAATAGCTTTTAAAATCATTTGTTCTTTGAAAAAAACCAGTCGCTGAGAAGTGCATAGAAACAAAGGAATCCAATTACACAAAACATTTAAATACCATAGACTGGCATTGACAATGTGAGCAAAAAAGATTCTTGTCGACCATTTGTTGCATGTAAACAAAGCTACCTGAAAATATTGTTTTGTGTTTGTGTCACTGAAAGTATACATCATGCATTGTACTCATTTATCCACTTTGTCAATGTAACAGGAATAAGTGCATACAATCCTGCTAGGGGACAATGGATAACAAGGCCAGGTTGAAGAATTAATACTATTTTCCCCTTGTGCTTCTATTAAATTATTTGTTGTGTGGTATGTTACGTAGGCTTCTGCTACTACTCAAGATCCATTTTCCAACATATATAGAGATTATTAACTTCCAAGATGCTTGACAACATGATTAATACTATGGAATGCTATTGATTAAAAGCATATAGGCGACGATGTAAACAATTATAGATTTTGTAATCTAGATAATAGCGTTAGATGCTATTCATACACAACATTTTCCATTCTCAAACACATTAGGATACACGAGACACAAAGAAAATGATAGACATTGACACCTATGAATTAACAAAGCGCCCCCAAATATCAAACATTGACTACGTGCTTAAGGGCGAGGGACTTTGCAGATTGAGTTCTTTTGCATACAATATTGGTGATTGTTTGTTTGACTCATTACAACTATTGCTTAACAATCATTACACATCAATTCAACTACGAAATGGAGCTATAGATTACTTCTTGAATTGCCTTCAAAACAAGGACAAAGAAGTAATAAAATCATGCAACTATGAACTAGACCCTGATACTCTATATACATTGCACAAAGTACCCGCAAACATATTTTCGCAGAATGCGATTATCTGCAAAGCCACAAGCAAATTACACAGAAAGTGGATTGTGGGGTGACCTATTTTGCATTCACTGGATATCCAAGTGGCTAAATATACAAATATCCCTTTGGTCAAGAACAACAGCAAGAAGGTACTTACAGTTCAATAGTTCTGATTACAAAGAATCAGTCTCTATACTATTTCATGACATGAATTCTTTAAGTGGACACTTTGAACCATTGTTAAAAATTGAAACACAAAACGTAACTTCAAAACAGCCCAAAGGTTCACATGAAATTAAAAAACTATGCACAAAGTATCCTCGAATGTCAAACATTGACAATGTCCTTAGAGCTGAAGGCCTTTGTAGATTAAGCACATTTGCATACAATGTTGGTGATTGTTTGTTTGATTCGCTTCAAGTGCTACTTAACAACCAGTACACCTCAACTCAATTACGCAATGGAGCTATAGATTATTTCCTAGCTTGCTTTCAAAAAAAGGACAAAGAAGCAATTAAATCATATAACAATGAACTAAATCCTAGTACTCTATATACATTGCACAAAGTACATGATCAAGAAACATACTTCCGCAAGATGCGGTTGTCTGCAAGCCCATGCATCGCCCATAGCGAATGTGGATTGTGGGGTGACTTGTTTTGCATTCACTGGATATCCAAATGGTTAAAAATACAAATAAGCCTCTGGTCATTGACAACATCAAGAAAGTACTTAGATTTCAATGATTCTGGATATACAAAATCAGTCTCTATACTGTTCCATGATACAACCCCTCTGGCTGGACATTTTGAGCCGCTTCTAAGAATCGAAGCCCAAAATCTAACTCGCCAATGCTCAACAAGCTTACTCCAACTAAAAAGTTGATCAGAAATCGTCCACAATACAAAAATACTTACTTGACCAAGTCACATGCTTTGCCTAAAAACAAGGAAAATTTGATACCATTTGTCATAGCAAACAATTTTAAACATAAATCAACAATAAGACTTAATCACCTAAAAAACTTGATTAGACAAAAAAAACAAAGAGAAAGTGTACCTAGTAGTCCAAAGAAAAAAAAAACATTGACACCAATAGAAATTTATAAAATAGCAATACAAGATACACCAAAATACCCATTTGCAATTTTCCAAGTGCTCTGTTTGAACAAGGACATCAGAATATTCAAAGAGAAACAAAAACAATTATATTGTAAGCTACTACAATCAGATTCCTTACCATTCACAGATTTCATATGTCATGTATGCTACTTTGCATTGAAACAGTCCACTATTCCAAAGTATGCTATGCCACAGAAAATAAGAACTAATAGACCATTGTGCTATGTACAAAATTTAACTCATCTAGAAGAACGACTTGTCTCACTTAGAATTGCATTTGCACAGATTTGGGAACTAGGGTTCAAAAGGTCTCAAATAGGCCTAACAAGTTCTATTATAAATGTCCCTATTGACATGAACATTGTACAAAGAGCATTACCACAATCAATTAACAACACACAAACAATTGTTGTTTCATTGAAAAGACGCTTAAAATACAAAAATGCATTTCAAAAAGGCATGGTGCGCCCAAATGTCATCATGCAAGCTTTGACTCAATTAACAAGGAAACCATTATACAAAATGCACTAAGTCCACATAAACCAAGATTGGCAAGAAGTTCTCCAATGCACTCAAGAAAATGAAGACAATAGTCCATAAAATACAAATGAAACAGAATCAGACAGTGAAATGGAAAATGAAAACCCATCAGAACATTGATACATGGATTCATTGAGTTCAGAAGTATCCATAACATGGAAGACAAGATTATTGAAATTGCACCTGCAGAGCACAAGTATCCAATTGGAATATTTAAGGACATCTATGCTAAAGAAATGAATTTCCCAACTTTATTCTTCGGCAAACCACGTGATAATGACATTGTAAAAAACTTTACGTATCAGAAAATAGTACGCTGGGAGCTCTTACAGTCACAAAGACAATTTGCATATCATACAACAAACATTTTTTTCAAAGCTATAAAGGTACTAATACAACAAGTACTGTCTACAATGACAATAAGAATCTGCAAGGGCCAGTTAAAAGGGTGAAAGCTATTTGCGAAAGACGTTAAACACAAACCAAACCTAGAAAAAATTCTTAAATCAGATATTGGATATGTTGATTTCAAAAGAATAAGAATCTCTCCAGACTATTCACAACAACTTAAGAAAAATGTATTTGCTATGATTCGACAACTAGGACCACCGACATTTTTCATCACTTTCTCTAGTGCTGAGAAAAATTGGGATCCACTAATTCAAACATTACAAGAGCTGCACAATCTACACCAATCAGCACAAAACCGTCAAGAATCTAATCAGCCAACACACGTTGACAAATTTGAACTAATCAAAAAAGATCCTATCACTTGTGCACGTTACTATAAACATAGAATCAATGCAATAAAAAAATTGATACTTACAAATGACTCTTTCTTTGGAAATGTCATTGATTACTTCTCAGTCACTGAAGTTCCAAAATCGAGGAAATGAACATGATCATTTCCTCATATGGGTTAAAAATGCACCATCTACACGTAAAAATAACAACACGACATCATAGCTTTTGTTGATAAGTATATTACTTGCGACACTGAAAATTTGGAACTTCCTTTGGCAATGCTACACAAACACCATCATACAAAGAAATGCAAGAGATCAAGAAAACAACTTTGTAGGTACAATTTTCCTTTCCCACCAATGAAAAAGTCAACTATACTTTTACCAATACTCCAAAAGACTGAAGCGATAACTGCAAATGCCACTAACATCTTTTCAAAACTCCAAAAAGCAAACTATGATGAAACATTCACTTTTCAAATGTTCTTAAAAGAATTGAACTTAACTGACAATGAATACATTGAAGCTTTGAGCTCAACATTAAACAGGCCTACGCTTTTCTTACAAAGAAAACCATCACAAATATGGAACAATAGTTTTTCAAGGAAAATTCCAGATCTTTGGAAGGCTAATACAGATGCACAATTTGTCTTGAATGCATATGTTGCTGCTATGTACTATAGCTCATATATTGCAAAAGTAGACAAGTCAATGACATATGCATTCAAAAGAATACGTACAGACCACAAGCAAGACAATATTGATGCAATACGAATGGTAAGTAAACTTGGAAATGCCATGCTTAACTTGCAACAAATGTCATCACAACAAGCTGCACATATTGTTCTGTCATTGCCATTAAATTATAGTTCAAGAAAATGTATATTCATTGATACACGATCTGACAATGATCGCACATTTATACTCAAATCTGTTAAACAATTGAGCAATGAGCCAGATGAATCAGAAAATGTTCTTGCGAAATCTATTATAGACTACTATTTAAAATCCTGAAACAATGGTGGACATATGTCTTGCAGAATTTGTTTCAAGATACAACAAATACGGTGCTACAATTGAACCAAAGGCCAAACCCAATGTGATACGGTTTATCAATTTCAACAAACACTTTGATATAGAGAATCATTGTAGAGAGCAATTGGTTCTCTATGTTCCATTTACCATTAATGAGCATACACTCAAACAAAATTTGACTCTTGGGAACATGCATACATGTACCATGGACAAACCATTCAAACAAATAGTGCAAAGTTCATCCACACACAAACTCCGCATGGGGTGACATTGACAAAGCTATAAATGATCTTCAGTCTCTTGAAGATGAAAAGCTTATTGACCTGCCAATGCAAGCAAGGCTTTCCCAGAAAGAACTATATGACATTCAAACAAACCTTCCAAACATAGGTCATTCTAACCCAAATACCACGTACTCCAATGGATTTGAAATTACAAAGCACCCACAGATTATAGATAACAATGAATACTACAAGTTAAGATGAATGTTAAATAAAGAACAACAAGCAATTGTTAAGGATGTTCTCATAAAAAAGATGAAAAATCCACAAAAGCCATTGCACTTGTTTTTGACTGGGGGAGCTAGAACAGGAAAGACTTTTACAACAAAAGCCATCTACCAAGCTCTCATTTGCATGTATAGCAATTCTATTGACAATAATCCAGACAAACCCAAGGGCTTATTAACTGCATATACAGGTAAAGCAGCATATAACATAGGGGGATTCACATTACATTCAGCATTTCACATACCTTTTAATACATCAGAATTCCTGCCACTGAACACTGAAGTGCTTGACACTATGTCAAAGCACTATGATCAATTGCGCATACTTCTTATAGACGAGATATCATTAGTTGGCTCAACATTTTTATGGTATATTGATAGAAGACTACGAGACATAATGCAAATTCCTACAGCATACTTTGGAAACCTTGATACCATATTTTGTGGTGACCTTTACCAGGCACAACCTGTCCTTGACTCTGTGGTTTTCGAAAATAGGCCTACTCCAATTGAATTAATGCCTTATAGTTTCTGGAAAGACCACATAAAATGCTATTCATTGGTGACTACCATGAGACAAAAAGATGAAATATTTATTTCAATCCTTAATAGACTACGAGTAGGCATTCAAACAACTCATGACATAGACTATATCAACAAAATTTGCTTTCGTCCTGTACCATTAGATCCATTGCTTCCACACCTTTTCTATAGGAGAATAGACGTTCAAGCACATAACAACAAAATGTTATCAATCATTCCAACCCAAATGATTGTGCTAGATGCAATAGATGAAGTTCATGAGGACCTTAATGCAATACGAGTGTACAGTCACACAACAACACTCCCATCACAAATATGCTTGAAACCAAACATTCTTGTTGAGCTTTATGCAGGCAATTACAATGTTCAAGATGGCCTCGTCAACGGTTCAGATGGAATTTTTAAAGCATATACAGCACAAAACAATATTGATATTGTCTGGATTAAATTTAATGACCCATCAATTGGACATCAGCAGCGCACAAAACTAGCACACTGCTATTCTACTATCATTGACAAAGACTGGGTGCCTATACAACGCATTGCTAGGCCAATCTAGAAAATAGCAATAAACAAGAAAATTACAACTAGAAAACAATTCCCAGTACAAGTAGCATGTGCACGAACCATACATCGATCCCAAGGATTAACAATGGAGGCCTTGGCTTTTGATCCCACAGGCATTAGACAACATGGACTAACCTATACAGCTCTGTCACGAACAAAATCAGTAGAATCATTATTTTTGTTACAACCTTTAACTACAAAAAACTTCAAAGTTAAAGACAAAATACAACTAGAAATGTCTCATCTTCAGACATGTGCACAATGGCAACTTGATAATCTAAACACATGTTCAAAAAACAAATCACATTTGCTCCTATGTACATTGAACACTCGTAGCTTAAAAGCACATGCAGAAGACATTGTCAATGACTATGGCATAATGCAATCTGATATCTTATGTCTCCAAGAAACACATATGCATCCCTTCGAGCTAAATACCTTGCTACAGTATTTTGATATCTTCTTTGTACATAGCATACATGGCATAGCAACTTTAACCAAGAAACATTTACTCTTATCAAAAACAACACAACATGAAACCTCAAATATTGAAGCCATCACATCAACAGTAATGCTATCTAGCAATGAACTCAATGTTTGTAATATTTATGCAAGACCTGCAACTGCCATAGATGAAGTAATCACAATCTTGCAAATAATTATTGGATCCACAAATTCAAAAAACATGTTGTACATTTTAGGCGATTTTAATGTCGACATGTCTTCAAAAAGCAGAAGCAAAAAAATGCTCCATAGTTATATGCAACATAACAATATACAATTTATGTTAAACCAACAACACAGCATCGGCAACACAGTCATTGATCACATTTGGTCCAACACGACTACAAATATATGCTCTATCTATATATCAGAAGCATATTGGACTGATCACAATCCAATTTTCCTAGAATTGCATGTTGCCCAATAGACAAATTCAACTCTATAGAACTTATAGCCTTATATCACCTTTATGCATTGCAATGTCTTTTCCAATGCTATATCCATTATTTGCAGGAGATCTATGGATGAAACTAAAAGACAGTCAAAGCAAATACAAACCACACAAGAAGAATTAGCACAACGGTAAAGTGCTCATAGTATTATTCCTTCATACTCATTCACCCAAATCACAAATATTCGAATAACATTGTTCCAATTCTTTGCAGGACACCAAAAGATGTATCAAAAAGACAAGCAAAACAGGTGCAAATTGCACAAGAAGAGTCAGCACAATGGTAAAGTACTTGGTTCTTCATTGTATCACCATTTGCCTAGCTTGCTAATATTAAATTAGCATTCAATTGACATTATCCTTGTTCCTTGTAGGACAAGAGTCAAGAAACCTAAGATCGTTTCAATCAAACAGCTAAATGCAAAAAGAGCTGGAGACACCTTCCAAGGTGATGTCCTTGTTGTCTACAAAGCAACATTGGATAAGGCCAACAAAACATGGGAAATGCTACGTGCTGATCTGACATTTCACAAAGCAGAAATGACAATCACGTTAAATGTTAGTGGAAACCTTGTGTATCAACATGAGCCTAAAATAGTCCCGGGATCAGCTATTTCAATCTTAGATTTCCAAGTTGCACCTAGGACAGATTATGATAGAGGTGACTGTGATTGCATTTTGATCTTAACAGACATAAGCACCACTGAAAACATCCCTCGCCTCTGTCAAGAGTACAAATTCATTCCAAGCATGACTATCAGCCAATTGCTAACAATTGTAAATGAGTACCCAGCTGGCACAATAGCTGCGCTAGTAGTTGGTGCTAGGAAAATGGGTACCCAATTTGCAGTTGACATCAAAGATGGCCACACTGACATAGATAGAGCACAGGTATTTCGGTCTACAAAACTTTTACCTCTTCTTTTAGTTTCAACCTTTTAATGTTCTACAGTGGTCTCTATAACAATTTCCGTAACAAAATCTAATTCTCTCATTCAATTGCAGGTGCTATTACGCTCAACATATGAGCAACAATACTTTGCACTCGAAGACCAGTTGCATACAAATAAAACACCAGCAATGCTTTTCCAGAATGTTGTAAGAAAAATAGATCAGAAGAACACATTTCACACATGTCGATCAACATTCATCTGTACCTTGAATGACAAAAGAAGCTTGGAAAAACTCAACAGCCTACTACATTCAACTTTCAAGGTAACAACATTCTTTTTTAAAAAAACTAGTGAATCCAAACTTGTATTTTTGTCTCCTCTAACAACTTTGAACCATATTCTATAGGTTTCTGGTACTCTAAAAGCAGCAAATGCATTTTCCAATCCATTTCATGCATATTATCCAAAATGCAAATTCAAATTCGGTGCTTATGGCACACTCCAAGAAAAAATTGCTCACTGTAAACAGTGCAACCAGCAAGTCAATTATACATTTTGTTTACAACTTAAAACTACCATAACAACTTATGACAATCAAACAATTCATTCTTCAATTGACTAAAGTCGCCATGCACCGCCTTACTGCCTATACTCATAAAGGATTAAACACGTACATTTGGCGATGCAGCGTAGGTCATCCTGCAGCCTCCCAAGGCCTGGCAGCCTTGACTAAAAGCCACCAGCCTGTTAGCCACTCATTTACCAAATAGATGTGTGAAAAACACTTCACTGTATGTGGGCCAGAAGTCATTCCAGCAAGTGTAAACTCTTTTTTCTCTTCTGAACCAGCACCTCAAATCACTATCCATACAAACTATGTTTCTAATACATAGCATTTTGTTGGCTTTATAGGAAACTAGCAATACAGGAGCATAGATTTACATTGTTCAGACTTTTACTTTTTTGCCTTTCCATGGTCCACGACATTTCACTGGTTTTCACATGTTAAAGACATCTTTGGTTTTAAAAAACTCTATTGCTATTATACATTTAGACACTTCTATAGGTTACTATGTTAAAGTCCTCACGAATATGGACATCTGAAACTCTAATTTTGTTTTTGTACCTATGAAGACAATGGTTCTCTATGTATGTTTGACATATATGTTCAATAATTATTTCCCCTCCATGCATAATGCCATTCAAACTATATAGTTTAAATGTTCCCTTTTGCATTTTGTTCTTCCTAGCTTTTCCAATATTTGCTTTCTGATTCTTACATTTTCAAGACTTTATGGTGACTAACTGGAAGTTGTTATGGTTGTACACTTGTGACCTATTTCAATGCTACATTTGAGATAATTTAAAATGGTTATTTCCTCCGGCTTTTTTCTATTCCGGAGGTCATGACGTAAACTAAGTCTCACTGCTTTTATAAAATGACTATACTTTTATAGTCACTTTTCCATCATGACTGAATGTATAGAGACACTTCAGATATTAAATCCATATGTTGTTTCTTTGCTGCATATATAGTATATACTTTACATGTATATATGCCTCTATGTCCATATGCATATATTCATGTATGCATGTATTCATCTAAGCTTCTACATATCCTTGTATGCAACTGCGTATACATGCGTCCATGTATTTATGGATGTGCCACTCTAGCCTTGTACCAATTTATTATGTTATATGGATATCGCATATAGTAACACTCATTAGCTCTTTCACTGTACATAGCAGTTGTTTTCATAAATGCCAGATCGAGCTTATATGTATCGGGATACATATAAACCTTTCACACTAAAAACTAATTGAATTATGATCCTATTGTCCCATTTTCATAGACATGTTACTATTGCAATCAAATGTGTAAAGCATTCATGTTCAAAGAAATTAGATACAGGAATGGCAATATGTTACACAACCTTGTCTTATGCCTTTATAGCAGTTTTTCCATTGCATTTCAAGAAAACCAGAAACTAGAATTTTATTCATATTATTTCATCTATGGCATTTACAGCTTTTCCAATAATTATTACAAGCATAGAGTTCAGTGTTGAATAGTTCTATTGTTCATGTTATGGCTTCAACTTTGTTCATGCCAAACTGCATTATCTGACAAAGTTAACATGCAAAACTAAAGTCTTCAAAAACTAAAGTGTCCATTGTGAACACTTTTTGCATTCCATGGGACCACATTTCTTTGAGGAGTTTTTTTGAACAATTCGCTTCCCTTGTATATGTTTCCATATTTTGCATATGTGCCTATGAGCACATTAACTATAATAGTTCACAAAATTTCTTTATCCTGTATGCTTTCATCATAGCGAAAAAGCTCAAAGCAATTGCAGAATCTAGGTTTTGAGAACACAGGCTTACAGAACACAAAAAACAACACACACAAAGTAATAAAGATGCATAGCAAGTGGCTTAACTCTATATTAAATGACCAAAGTACCCTATCCATCCATGGTCACCAAGCCACTCCAGCGCATTCACCTCTAGCCAGATGTCATTTAATGCATTTAATTTGCATTCATGCATTGCACTCACATTTTCTTGATATTTTAATGCATTTAATCTGCATTCATGGATTACGTACCTCTAGCCGCCAACTTTTAAACTATGCCTTGCTTTAAATTTATTTAATCAATTTATGCAGCGCTCGTGATTTTCCCCAATTTGTAAAAAATGAAAATGATTTATAAAGCTACTCGAACGAATAGAAAAATAGATAAATGCTAATTTTCCAATATATAAAATAGCTCTCCAAATTCAAACTATACAAAAAAATAAGTAATATGTTAAATGGCAAAATGTGATTGGTCAATGCTGCTGGTTAAAAGCATTCCGGGCAAATGCATACACAAATTAAAAATGGGTTCACAGGAAAGAGCTTTTGATTCTGAATCCATATGCATACTTTGATTCAAACTAGTGGCTAAAGGTACATAATCCACTGATACAAACTCAATGCATTGAATGGCATCTGACTAGAGGGAACGCTGTTTGCATTGCTAGTTACTCTTTGAATATATAACAAGGTTCAAGGAAAAATCTCTCATTATCACACATGTTGACATAATTTTTGTTCCAAACCTCTCTTTATGAGACCATTTTGCAATAATCAAAAATATACAAACTTTACAAGCCTCACATGCAACCATGCATCTTGCCCAGAGATACATGTATACATGCATCCATGTGTACTATAATACATGCATCTATGTATACATGCAGGCATGGATATATGTATCTATGCAACTTCATATGCAATCCATGGATATTTCCATACATGTATATTTAAGCATTTATGTACCCAGCTATGCATCTATCTATCTATCCATGCAACTATGTTTCTATGTATTCTTCTACCTGTAGATGCATCCACGCATATATGTATCTGTGTTTCTATGTGCAAATGTACACATGCATCTATCCATATATGTGTCAATGTATCTATGAATACATTTATCCATAGATACATGTATCTACGCATCTATGGATACCATGATAGATGTCCACATCCATGTATCTATGGATACATGTATCAAGTAGCTCGGTTCTAGGTCTTGACTCTACAGCGACAACATCTCCTGTGACTTTACAAATTTGCAGAATAACAAAAAAAAAAACACTCAAAGTAATCACAATGCATCTCTAGTCACTTAAATCTATATTACATGATAAATCCACATTTTGTTTAATGCATTGAATTTGAAACACAATCAAGAGAACAGCTAAATACCACTTTCCAAATTAAAAAAAACAACTTTAGAAACATCAACTTCCAGAATTAAATACCAATATGCACAAAGTGATCATATTACTCTAACTAGATGACTATGAACTACATGTTACCTATGCAATCTAAAATCTAAAGATACATACCATCCTTATGCACCTATGCACAAATACATACTGTCTAACATATATACATAATTACATGTACACATATATACATGCAAACCTGTATACATGAATGCATGCAAAGACTATGTTTCATGGGATTATTAAATAGTTCACTTGCTTTCTATATGGTTCCATACTTTGCATGTGTACCTATGAGGACAATAATTACATTATCCAGAAGCATAAATGAGTTACTTGAGGCAATAAATAGTTTCTTTCGTTAGTTTTCTCTAACTTTAGAGGTATAAAGCACACAGTGAAATTGGCAATGCCAGCTAAAAAAAATTGTCCTTCACTTGCTCATTGGTTCCAAAGCTCTCTTTATAGCACAGTTGTGCATTGCCTCCAAGACTCAGATGAATCCTTGGTATTTCAAGGAAAGATTCAATTGGATAACACTAAAAATTATCTAAACTATGATTTTATAATCAAAGTATCCAAATGCATTGCAGCGATGTGAAACCCAACTTCCATTTAACATGTACAATGAAAATAAATAGAACGAAAAATGCATTTGCTTCAAAGTTTTTAAAAGCAATTTCAACAAACTGTCTAGCCGTTGTCCAAAATATGGTTTTCTATCAGCATAGTCCTTGAACCTTCTTTAGGTCTGATTGCTACTTTGTTAATTCATTTTGATCGAAAGGTCAAAATGTGAAATGTTCCCAAGGATAATTATACTTATTTATCTCTTTTAATTGTTATATATTCAAAGACTAATTAGCAATCCAAACAGCCTCCCCTTTAGTCAGATGCAATTCAATGCATTAATTTTGTATCAATGAATTATGTACTTTCAGCCACTAGTTTTAATCAAAGTATGCATATGCATTCAGAATCAAACTCTTCAAATAAATGCATAAATAAATCTGTCTTTTTCTTCATTTCATAATGTATCTATGTATCCATAGATGCAATCATGCATATATCGATTTATGCATATATCTTGTCATCTCTTTATGCATCTGTCTATATATGTATGGTTGTATCTATGGGTACATGTATACCTCGATTTATGTATATATGCACCTATGAATTGCATACACACATCCATGTATTTATGCATCTATCGATAACTTGCATGGATACATGTATATATGCATCTATGGACTCATGCACCCATGTATATATGATAGCTCATTGGTTCCAAAGCTCTCTTTATAGGATAGTTGTGCATTGCCTCCAAGAATCAGATGAATACTTCGTATTTCAAGGAAAGATTCGAATGGATAACACTTAAAATGATCTAAACTATGATTTTACAATCAAAGTATACAAATACATTGCACCAATGCAAAACCCGACTTCCATTTAAGATGTACAGTGAAAGTAAACAGAAGCAAAAATGCATTTGTTTCAAAGTTTCTAAAGCAATTTCAACAAATTGTCTAGCCATTGTCCAAAATATGGTTTTCTATCGGCATAGTCCTTGAACTTTCTTTAGGTCTGACTGCTACTTTGTTGATTGACTTTGATTGAAAGGTCAAAATGTGAAATGTCGCCAAGGATACTTATACTTACTTATCTCTTTTAATTGTTATATATTCAAAGACTGATTAGCAATCCAAATAGTCTCTCCTTTAGTCAGATGCCATTCAATGCATTAATTTTGTCTAGATGAATTATGTACCTTTAGCCACTAGTTTTAATCAAAGTATGCATATGGATTCAGAATCAAACTCCCAAAATAAATGCATATATAAATGTGTCTTTTTCTCCATTTCATTATGTATCTATGTATCCATAGATGTAGCCATGCATATATCGATTTATGCACATCTTGCCATCTCTGCATGCATCTGTCTATATATGTATGACTATATCTATGGGTGCATGTATACATTGATTTATGCATACATGCACTTATGAATTGCATACACACATCCATCTACATATGTATCTATCGATATTTTGGATGGATACATGTATATATGCATGTATGGACTCATGCACCCATGTATTTGTCTTTGTCTTCGGCCAAATGGCCCCTAATGGCCAAAGTATCCTAGTCACCCATGGCCGCCAAGCAATTCCAGCGCCCTCCCCACCAGCCACATGCCATTTAATGCACTTGCTTCAATTATTTTGACCTCTCCATGTGTTCGCATTTTCCTGATATTTCAATGCATTTAATTTGCACTCATGGATTACGTATCTCTACTCG